>CM062827.1:5858926-5875967 GCA_031772345.1 Himalopsyche anomala
CAAATTGAATTACTTTTGGCATCTCGCCATCATCAGAACTAATGATGAACTGACGAAAGTGTGATACAGAAATAGCTCTCAATTATATTACATAATTCTTGTGGAACTTAACACTTAGCTTTTTTCATTTTAACAAGCAGATACTTTCATGTTATAAACTTGGGGTTTCTCCTTACCCGGATACGTAGTCATTGATTTGAATTTTCGAAAGGACGCTATGTTCATTAGTACATTTGTATACAACACACATTTTTTTTCAATCGATTTTGCCTGCGTATCCAAAATCATAAATGGCTGTGATGGTATTATTCCGTTTCATCTAATCCTAAAAAAAGGGTGTATAAAGAGCAATTATCTAATCACTAATCCAGCTCTTACTTTATCATTTTGTATTTGCCATTTCTAAAAATTGTAAGAGCACCATATTCCACATGAAAGGAGACTAAGCTTAAACAAAGCAGATAGTACTAGTATTGATCTACATAGTAAAATATAAGATACATAATGGAACAACCAATATTTTAAATTTTAGTATTAACTTGTATATTCTTTCCAGTGGACGTTGATGGGGTATATGATTGAAGGAGGAGGCAGTAAAACAATGGAAAAATCCAAAGGATGGTTAGACAATTATCCTGAAGCAACCACTCGATTATTAACCATCATTACTAATGTCATCGTGGACTATTTATTAATGCAGGTAATTCCTTTGAACATATACACACACATTTTTGTTTTACATTCATGAAATGCTCTTGTTTTGCTAATAGAATTGCAATTTTGAAAACAACGTTTTCAAATCCCATTTATTTCCTCTATTCTTTTAGGTTGAAGCTGGCGCCCAGTTACTGCAAGTTTTCGAGTCAAGTGCCGAGCATTTATCACTTGAACAATTTGCATCAATCTCTGCACCGTATTTAAAAGATATTGTGAAACGAGTCCGTGAAGGCATCACTGCAAAAAACCTTCCGAATGTTCCTATGGTTTGTTCAGTTATATAAATAAATATATAATATTTTCACTAGCTAAATATAATTCTGATGTGGCGCTGATATAATCTAAACCAGTGTTTCTCAACCTTTTTGGGAACGTGGCTCCCTTTGAGTGTCTTTATTTTTCTGTGGCCCCCATACCATTGTTTTGTCTTTCCATGAAAATTAAAATTTCAAAAACCCACCTTTTTTTATAGCTCTTCTGAGATTTTCGAATCTAGAATGCCAGTAATTTATTTTATTTACGGATTTACAAAAAATAGCTGTGCGTCGTCTGCCATTATGCTCTTCCCTGTATCGTTTTATAAATGCCCGTGGTCCCCCTAAGCTGTGTTGTGGCTCCCCAAAACAAAAATAAATCTCTGTGGCCCCCTTGGAACATGCTGTGGCTCCCTGGGGGGTCACATGGCCCACCGTTGAGAAACCCTGATCTAAACTATATTTTACAATTGTTACTGAACTAAATACTTATCATTAGTATTATTATGGAATAAGTCTTGATTCAATCAATAACATGATGAGAAGCAAGGTTAACACAAATACACTTTATATTAAATGTACTATGTCCAATTTGCTGTCAGTGTTTAACCAATTTTCATTTTTTTTTTATTTTTCTATAAATTTTGAATGAGAAATTTGTATAGAAACAAGGGTCAAAACTCTTTTTGAAAGTCTCACTCTCAATCTAACTTGACGAATAGACTAGTCAATTTTTCTTTTTAGGTTCTTCTTTTACTGTCAGATTCAGAAAATATCTGAGGTGATGGCCATTTCAATTCGAAAATAAGAATTTTTATAATGAATGGATTCCATTTTTGTTACTACAAAAAAACACTCTTTGAAAATATTGTAACAAAAAGTGTTTTAGTCAAGGGCTTCTGAAAGTGCCGGGCCCAAGGCGGTTTCCTCTAAATTATTTTCAGAGCGTGGCTGTCGTGGCCATTCCCTTAAATCCGTCAATGATCACTTATAAGTGCCATCCGTAAATACATCGCACTTCCTAAAGGGATAGAATATAATATAGTGAATATTACAAAACTATAGGGAACGGATTAAGATGTGCCATGTTAGTTTACGCAAGCACAGTTATAAAATTGACATAATACTCTTAATACTAAAAATTAAGTCATAATAAAAAAATAGTTATGCAATACGTTTTAAACTTCCGAGGGTCAAATAATAATGTATACATCACAATCTACTTTATCTTTTTCATGTTTTTGTAAAGATTATAATATTCCAATAAGAAGAGCGTCATATTTTTCACAGAAAATGATAATATTTGGACAAATTGGTTATGGTAATTAATGATAGTCTTAAAATTATGCATAGGTAAACAAAAGTGGTGTGTTTTTTTAATTTCAAGATTACCTATCTGTTACTATATTTTTATAATAATCGTAAATAAATTGTTCATCTTTTAAATATTATTATTTTTTTAAGTAATTTTTGTAAAATTGACATAATGTTATAACCCGAATACACTACATAGCCCATTTCTGCCATTTATGTTTTTAAAAAGGTTCTCGACCCTTTACCTCCATTACAACAAAAAGTATAAGCTTGAATTTTTTGATGCAGAATTATTACTTGTCGATTGAATTGAAATTTACTTGGTAGAACTCCATTATAATAGGGTAAAAATAGCAACGTATTTAGTTCAACAGTTTTCAAAATATTAGTTGATAGCTATTTCAGCTTTCACCATCGTCAGAACTATATTTAAACTTACATTTTTGGCAGGCTACATTCGGTGGAACTACGAGACCCTGTCATCTCAAAAGAATCTTGAAGGCACTATGCTGCAGCAATACGCTCTGAATAATATTTCATTTAATTATTAACTAAGCATTCTTTAGATCAGTGGAGGGGAACCTGCGGCCTTTTGGCTCCTCTGATGCGACTTTCGACTTGATCAAAATATTCACTTTGATCAAAAAACTATACGCAAGCGTTTAGAAAAAGATCGTTATCAACCCATTATATATTCATTACAAAACACTCAATTTTTTACTTAACATTTTCTGGCAGAATACCGACAGTGTATTCTTTCCAAAAATGTTATTATGTTTATTTCTCAAACTATAATTAAAACATTCTATAAATTAATAATTTAGTTAGTTAAGAAAAATAATAAATGAAAGTATTTAAAACAATTTATTATAACAGTATTTAATAGTACCTATTTTAATTAATGTTAATGTTGACACGGGCGTATCTTCTTCCATAGACTATATTCGCCAAAGGCGCTGGTCATTCACTTAAACTGCAATCTCAGTTGGGATACGATGTGATTGGAATCGATTGGACTGTTGATCCGTTAAAGGCAAGAGAAGATGTCGGACCGAATATCACTCTGCAGGGAAATTTAGACCCACAGGACCTGTACAAGCCTCAGGTAATATAATCATTGTTTGTTTACATCACAAATGTTTATTCTAAGAACTATAAGTTGTTCCTCAATATTCAATAATGTTTTCTTACATTTACTATAAAGTCTTTCTTCTAATCTATTCTAAAATGCGCATTTTTTGCATCAACCTGCCATTTGGGTATTTCACTATAATATACATTTTATCTTTTTTTCTATCAAATCATGTCTCCCAATATCGTGAGATTCTTTTGAATTCTACTAAGTGTTGAATGGCTTGAAAAAGTATTGTATTTATAGATTATTTGTTACAAAATGAATATTTAAATGTATAAAATATATTATGTTTTCATATTGGTTTTGCAGGAAGAAATTCGTGAACTAACAACTGTTATGGCACAGAAGTTCGGAAAGACTCGGTACATCGCTAACCTAGGGCATGGTATCACCCCTCTGACTCCTCTCGACAGCATGACCACTTTTACTGAAACCATTCATGAGGCTTTATAATCTCTTATGCATTCCTTCTCAATTGAATGTTATCTAGTTACTGTTTACATTTTATAATAAAAAAGTTTATGGGTTTTTGATTGAGTTATTGTGTTTTTTTTCAATAAAATAATGATTTTTTTTTGAGATGGTTTTGATGCAAAATAGCGAAAATTATAAAAGAAAAAACACGTCAATGGTTCACTGTAAAACCGGTGAATATCTAAAATAAAATAATTTCAAGACATTGAAATTTTAAAGTATTGTAAACATTAAACTTATAAGTTGATAATAAAATTAAAACTAATGTTTACTTTACTTTTAAGTATACTTACGGCAATTAGTGAATATCTTCCCTAAAGAAGCGAAACATGTCTCAATTTATAATACAGTCAGTGGTAGGGCATCCAATCCCGGGATCCCGTTCAATTTTCTGATCCCGAAATCCCGGGATTAACATGGTCGTGATCCCGGGATTACGGGATCGAGAAATTTTGATTAAATCCCGAAAAGTGAGACGAAATTGGCAAATTGTGGATATCAAATTCATTGGTGAGCTAAAAAAAAAAAAACGAGGGTTCGTGACAACCCGGGGAAAAGTATACCAAATCGGCGATTTTAAATTCATCGGTGAGCTTAACAAAAAAAAAAGGTGTTTGCAGATAATTTGAGGAAAAAGTAGAGGGAATCAAAGATTTCAAATTCCTCGGTGAATTAATCCCAATCCCGGGATTGATAAATTTTAGAAAAAGGCTTGGATACCTTAGTCAATGGAATCATTAAGTTATCATGTTTGATTTTATATTAAAAATAAATTTTCGATCAAAAATGTTTATGAAGTCGAATTACATTATAAAATAATAAATAAATTATTTACGTTTGTCAAAAGAAACTTTATACGAGTTATTCAAATAATTTTCCAGGCTGGTAACATTAATAACTATTTACTACACACTCGCGCAAAGTAAAAGTGGCGCGTGTGTTGGTGTTGTTTTTAATGTCATCTTATCAGCTGTTTACACGATACACAGCTCCGATCGCCTTATTTATATTTTCATCGTGTCAATTCGACGATAGTTATCAAGCAACGTTTGTGAAGTGCGGAGTGATTGTGCTTACGAATTTAAAACAATTATTTTATTATGAATCTATCATTCGCAGGCTGTGGGTTTCTCGGTATTTATCACGTCGGAGTTGCAGTGTGTTTTAGAAAATATGCTCCGCATCTGCTTTTAGATAAAATTTCTGGAGCATCAGCAGGGGCTATATCAGCATGCTGCCTTCTTTGCAATTTGCCATTAGGTAAGAGACTTGTCATGAACGAAATTCTCTCGTGTCAAGCCTACAAAGATGGCTTTGTTTTTGTAACCTTCATAAATGCGTAAACAAGCGTCATGTCAGTTATCTCGGTGACGTAAATATTCTTGTACGGTTACCGATTGATGTGTACTTTTAAAAGTATACACATTAAACTCTAACATTCTTTCGATAGGTTGGATCACGACTTGGGTATCGGGTATCTTTACAGTGTTGTGTTTGGCCTATCTGCTATTGACATATATCATTTAGCGATGTTGTTGTCAACTGATAATTAAACGATACTTCATTGCCACTTACTTTCATTAATGCCTCCCACTTAATTTTACTTTCAACTATACAATAAATTTTAGAATATTGAACATACAACTACATGCAACTTAACTTATATTTTAGTAAATGTTTATCATAACAATATTATGTGAAGCATAAATTTATCAAATCAATTAATATCGCTAAATTGGCAAACTATATTTGATTAATTAAAAGGATTATATTATTAAAAAATCTCCCCATACACAGATGTTTAATTTTATCGATTATGCAAAATTTAATCATACTAGAATTAATATTGCAGCATCGATCAAATAAATAAATTCTAAATTTAATAAAATCTTATTTACAAATTGTACGACGGTAGATATTCCATTCAAATAAAATAAATATATAACACTTGAGTTTTACAATTAACTTGGTGTACAAAAAACAATATACCCTCTGAACAATATTTAACCTTTTAGTGCCAAGTGAAATTTTGTTGGCGTATGTTAAAAAAGCCATGTTTTTTGGCAAATTATATATTTTACTCATTTATTTATTTTGAGATTAACAAAATATGTGGATCATATGAATGAAATAAAATACAACTCATAATAGTGAGTATACTAAGTCTCGAAAAAAATTATGCAGCAATTTTATAAAAAAAAAAAAGAAAAAAGAGTTTTTCTTAATATGCAGCGCTTACCATAAAACCCGGCTAAAACAACTTTTGGTAGCTTCGAGGAAAATTGGAAAAAGTAATATGTGTATTATATTAGTGATCTGTGTATTATGATTGGATTCGTACATTTTACAATTATACAAGTAAAATATTTGTCAGGATACGTGCGCTGATTGGCTAATTCATTTCAAGACCAATTGAAATTCACACATTGATTATTTAAGGTGGTTTCAAAATTAACCTTAAGTTTTTGGCACTTTTGAAAATTAAAACATTGACCATTATATAGGTGAAATACATGTCTGCTTTTTATAATTATACTCAAATTTTTATGACAACCATTTTAGCTGGTTTTTTAAAGTAAGTGCTTCTTATATGCTCTTTAATTTATTTTCAACACAATTATCAGGATACACAATTAATAAGTACGGGTTGATGTATTGTTTATATTTTACGTGCTTTTTTTTAAATCTTATTTTCAACATCATCAACTTAATTATAATGTTGAAATTGGCTGATTAAATCGTTCCTTGGCACTTAGAGGGTTAATAATTCCTAAGAATAAAGTACTCATTTTTTGTTTATTTTTAGATATAGCTTTTTTATCCAATTACATCATACATGCTTTAAAAAAAGGTCACCGCACTTGTTTTTTGTGATTTAATGCAAACGATTTAAATGACAGGAAATGATTATGAAGTAATCTTTATTTATCTATTAAAATGTTATAACTAATGATGATGTTACTTAATTCGAGATATAACTCTCATGGAAGCAATATTTAAAATCCTGCTGAGTTATGGGAATTCATATAAGCAACTTTGTATCCATTCAATATTTTTTACTAGTGTGATGTTGATTATTTGATTAAAATTCTGGTAAGAACTGTAAGCTTTTATTGATTCCTTACTTTCACATTCAATATCACTAAAAATATAAAACTGACATCCACAAATTTGAATAATGAAAATTGTTTAATTTGACAAGGGGCATTAATAATCACTTATCTTTATTACAAAATCGCAAATAAATTTCAGTATTTTTAATAATTTTACAGTATTTTTAGTATACACGAAACACACTAAAGTTAAGCTTTTTTATATTTTAAAAATATATTTTCCAAGACAAATTGTTGTAAGATTTTTATTTTTTTAATTAATCCAGCACAGTGCGTCTTAAAAAAACTTCAAAATTTCAGAATCCGTGATTAAAAAACATGCATTCTTTGATCTTTGATAGTGCAAATAAACAACCAGATAATAAATGATTTTATCATTTTCTTACCATTTTTATTATAACTATTTGGAAAGATGAAAATTAAATTCCCAACATTTTGTATTAATTTTATAAAAAACAAAATAATATACGATTGCTTAATTAAATTAAAAGTAATATTTGGCTGTATTATAAAGGGATAATCTTTTCATAAATCGAACACAGAAATCGGAAAGTATTAAAACAATCAATATTGATTTTATCTTTATTTGTGTAACATTTTTCCTATTATAATACAATATCTTCTTGTTGAATAAAACATCTCCGTATCTTAAATATTTAAATAAAATTATCATAGATTTATTAACAGTCAAAGTTATTTGTATCCTGCGAAAGAGCTTGACATCGCATGTTATTGCACATCATTCTATTGGTTGATAAAATATTTAACAATATTCTATTATTACTCGATTAGATACGATTTATGACTAGAATATTTGCTAACCTAATATTTACTATGTTTATTCTTGTTTTTCAAATTTTATCGTAAACTAAAATATTTGCCATTGACCTTCAGGATAAGATAACAATAATCGATTTCATTGTGTAATATTATAAAGAACTTAACTTGCTGTGATAAAAAATATTTTCATGCGCAGTTTATCGAAAATTAAAGCAAGTATTGATTTTATCATGTTTTGATATAACTTTTTTTAAATACGATTGATACTTGAGATGTCTTACGTCAAAATAATTGATGTCTTTACGTACAAACAACTTTTTTTGCGCGTAACTATAATATAATGATTGATTAAAAAATTTGACATGATATTTTTAAAATCTATACTTTTTCCCACTATTTATCTGCTCTCAATGTAAATCATACAGAATCCTAATTGAGTATCTCAACTGAAGTTGTATTTGTTTCATAATTGAGGAGCAAACATTCAAAAAGTTTTGTCACAAATTTTGAAAAATGCCGTTTGATATCAGTTTTGAAAGTCCACAATAAAATCTATGAATGAAAATCACAATTAGTGTTCAAAAAAGGTTTTTTTTTCAAATCATCATTTCCCAAGCTCGTATTTGTGACAAATCACGTTTTGAATGTTTGCTCCTCAATTACTGGATGTTACTTAGTAGCCTCTCTTTTTCAAAGAAAGTAAAGATAGAAGGACAGGACTTGGACAGAACGAGTAGTTATCAAATGGCTCTCACTATGCGCTGTTTTTAGAATCAGATGAAATGTTAACATTTGAGACATTCATGGTTTGTAACACAAAATCAAAAATCAATGCATGATCTTGTTCATTCAGAGATTCAAACCCGTGGTCGTGGACCATTCAATGAATACCCAAGGCTTTAACCACCCCACTGCAGAACCGCACTACATATTTAGAACACATCGTCAGCTGAAAGCAAAACCATGTTAAATTAACTGACCTTTCAAAAAATTATGTAGGAGAGCCATTTAAAAATCTAACTTTGCAATATTTTCCAATTTAGAATACTTTAATATTTTCGATATATTCAGCGATAACTTTATGAAAATTTAATTTAATTTGATTTACCATCCTTAATATAAGTAATTCATTTGTAATTAGTAATATCAATGTTTGTATCTTACCCCCTAGGAAAAAACCTTGACCATCATTTTAAGTAAGCTATAACTTCTGAATTAGAATTAATTTTTAGTTGGTTCTGGACCTTGAATTATTCTGTCTGAGGATGCTTTCTCAAGAGTCGAAACATGTGTCACAATTTGTAACCCAGCATGTGAAGTAATAAAGTTATTAAATTTAATTTTACATGATAATATTTCAATCCAAATGTAAAAATCAATTAATCAATATTGAAATTAAAGTGTAATCCTAATTTTGAAAATAAGCCCAAAATAATGCCTCTGAAATTTTTTAATAGTTCTGCATCAAACTAAAGATATAAGTTACAGGTTAAAACAATAAAAATACGTAGAGAATCATTATATATATTAATTGATTTCATGGCAATGATTATTTTATCGTTGTCAGTTCACAATTTTTCAATTGTTGAAGACCAAATTATTTTTTTTATTATCGACTGGTAGTTGTATTAAGCGGCCAGTACTAGTTGTTCACAGTGATAAATATTAAAAATATTATTATAATATAAATAAATAGGCTAATTTTAAATGAAAATTCATTCTTAATTAAATATGGAATAATTAATTACCCATTCATAACATTTGAATACATTTATTTTTAATTTTATGGCCTATCACTTCATGATTTAGTTCATGGTTACTTTTTTTTTTTAATAATTTCATGTCTCAATGTGGAGCATGTATACATTAATAGACTGCTAATAAAGTATTTTAACGAGGGGACATTTTAATAGGAACTGGTTAATAAATCAGTTGCGATTGGGTAAACACTTCCCCTACGGTGCTAAAAAATACTTCCTATATGTTTCTGGCCCTTTAGGAACCAAGTGAAAAACCACTATAACCAGAGATAGTGAACATAGTCACAATTATTATATGTCGTGTAAGTTACACCTCTAATTTTCAACACCTAAAAAAGCTTGTAGATGTTGAGCATTAGAGGCCTGCTTTATTAATGTTTGGATATAAAATTTGAAAATACCTGCTGAAGTCCTAAGAAAAATTTTAAGACTAACTATGTATCTTTATATGAAATTAACAGAATTTAATTTCTATATTTCGTGATGTAAATTTAATTTTTATTCTGACTTGCAAGAGTCGTTAATCTTCTCAAATATACTGAATTCGTTTTGCGCATAATTGCGGTGTTTGTAATTATTTCTGACTTAGTTATTTGGAAGCGATTTCATTTGTGATTTTATTAAAGTAAGACAAACTTTTTAAGTAGTGTTTGGTACCTACATGAATTTGCTTTCACATTGTTGTCTTAAAAAGCAGGTAGCCTTATCTAAAAAGTACTTTCTCTCATATTACTTTCACTTTTCGAATCAAAGCATCTTTTTTCAATGCAGCCCACTCTCTTTATTATTTTTTTCGATTTGTTTATTCCGATAGCTTCTTGTGCATGCAAAGTGCAAAACAGTGAATAATCAAGCGTAAATCGAAGACTGTTAGATAGTTGTCAAGCAGTATACAGAAATGAATAGCATAATAATTTTTAATCATTCATTGTTATTTTATATCAGTGGTAGAAAATAAATTGTAATATTGCTAATTAGTAAGGTAAAAGAAGAAATTTTCTTATTAATAATTCACACTGTCGATTGTTAAGATCAATAATCATATACAAGTTACCTCCATTCATAGCGACCCTTGAGAGTGCAGATTCGTTATATCACAATCTTTTTTTTTCATGTATATTTTTTTAATATTTTTGGTATGATAAAAGGAATCAGAAACACCAAAGAAGCATGGAATGAAGTCACCAAGAATATTATTTAGAAAAGGGAAAAGGTCATTCAGAGCTATGTCGGAAGATCACATGCTAAATGTAGACGTTATACGCTAGGGAAATAAGATTCTTTTTTGAAACACGCAACATGATAAAAATCATTTTTTTGCAAACTTATATTGTTATATTATTAAGTTTGACATTTATTTCTTTTGGAACAAAGTATTTCTTTCATATTTTAAAATTATAATTTTGAAATACCCTGTTAATAGCATAATTATACTTATCGCAACAATGCCCCCATAGTATCCCACATGATCAATCTGTAGAAGGAAATATTATTTTCTTTTCTGTAATCATGTGTGTATCTTTAATAAATAAAATTAGCAATCAAGATTTATAAAACTTTAAATGTATCACTGTCTGTCCATTAAATTTATTGAATGCATTAAATTAACATTAAATAAACCAAGAAAAGTTATCTGTATTTTTTAAATCTGAGGTATTTTTTATAGCTTTTAAATTTGGGGCATAGTTGGAATTTTAGTGAGCGAGTGCATCATTGCCCGTCAAACCTTGTCATAGAAGGTCGTTAATTTCTTTTCGTCTGCGTATCCGAGTGCTTCTGCATTAAAATCAAAATTGATATACATTTACCCTTATTTCAAGAAATATTATATAAAAATAATTTAATTTTGAAATTTCGAATCTAAGGGGGGCAAAGGCAGATTAATGTTAAGAAACATTGTTTTAAGTAAAAGTAGGCACTATAGTTTTTAAACTATTCCAATTGAAGTAATCAATTCATAAAACTTTTCACTGACAAAATTGTTACATTTAAATTAAAAATGATTATTATCTATTACTGAGGTTTTTACTTAATTTTACAGCTTGATTATTATTATATACATTTCATAGGTGATAAAATGTCAATGTATTTTAGTTCTACAATTATTATGTTATACATAGTATAGAACTAGTTCTGACGAAGGTGTAAGCTGAAATAGCTATCAACTATATGTAAAATAATAATTGTAAAACTTACATTGATATTTTTTCACCATATTATAATGGAGTTCTAACATGTAAACGACAATTCAATCAATATCCATTTCAATTATGTTGCAACTCAAAACAAATGTTTTATTTTTCACAGGTGAAATTACCAGCGATGTCTTGCGGGTAGTCATTGAAGCACGGGCTGGGTCTCTGGGACCTTTCAGCCCGTCATTCAATGTGCAGAACATCCTTTTGGAAGGTCTTGCCAGATTCCTGCCCGAAGACGCCCATATTAGAGTCAGCGGCAAGCTTCACATCTCTCTCACTAGAGTGTACGATGGAAAAAATGTGATTGTTTCACACTTCAACAGTAAAGAAGATTTATTACAGGTAATGAATCATTTGCTGTATTATATTCTACAAATCACCTATGTTGTAGATAAACTTATCTCAACTTGACTCTCACTATTCTTTCCACATTTAGTACTGGCTTAATATCATCAATAAATTTTGATAACGGCTTTTCATTTAACCCTTCAAGTCCACCAAAAAAATGCTCTGTTTTGATGTCTATTTATAATAGAATAAGTTAACCGATTTCATTAAAAATAACTGAATTTCTTATACAGATTAGTTTAAAGTTTTAGTGATACATAATTTTTATTGTATTTTTTAATGCGAAAAACAGTAGAATGTTGCGAAAAAACTTCAACATTGTAAATACATAAATAATTATTTTCGAGGCTATATATCGAAGTGTTAATAAAAATGGTGAATAAAAATACATTTGATACTACGGTCAGAGTTTTTAAGTGTTACCATATTGCCTAGTCCTGTCCTATCCGTTTCCTTCTATCCTACTACACTCTGAAAAAAGAAAGGTTGAGCGACTGAATAACAAACAGTTCTCATAGAAAAACTTCCGTTCAGATACCTCTATTAGGAGACCATATGCTCCACATTGGGAACGGACATGGATTTTAAAAAAAAAACTTTTTTAAAGTAATAAAATCATATTTTATTTATTTATTCATATGCTGCTCATTCTGCTTGCTATTCATTGGATACGAATGGTTCAATATTAAAAATCTATTTCAGGCATATTTGTCTGAGGGGTTAAAAAAAATCTTAGTCAATAAATTACTTTTGATAGTCAAGTTATCAGTGTAATATAGACTCTAAGCTTATTGCTATGTTCATATCTGTCATAAACATGATAGTTTCATAATACTGATTTGCTGCATTTTGTCCTACATTACACAAGTAGTTTCTTATATCAAACAAGGTTTTATCTGTAGTGGGTTCACAAGTAAGATTACCCCCAACATGTGTTTCTTCCTAGGCTGGTATTTATTTCATAATAGAGAATCGATTTTTTGTATTACGATATATATTTTTCTCGATTTATCTATCTATCTCTCTCTAATGCATTTTTTATTTTCAGTTTCAATTTCTTTATCATTAAATAATTGTAATAGTTTTAAGTTAGTTCACACTTTTACTTACCTGGGTGTAAAATTATAATTCGATAGAAACACATTTTATAATATAAAAAAAAAGCTGTCAGAGAGGTGCTCACTGGTTTGAATCCCAGTACGGACAATTTTTTTAAATAATTTCTGTTTGAAGACATGGGTTTCTATAAATTATCCTCCCACCCACCCGACCCTATAAACAGGCTTAGCGAGAGCTATTAGCTAACCACTTTTAGGACCGTAGCGATGGCATGGGGTAAACATTTGATATTTCGTATTTTTCTAAAAAAATTGGGCTGTTGCCCCAGGCCCTGGCCACTTGTACTGTCCCAGCCTTATCTTCTATCCTTTCTGTCTTTAAAAAAGAAAGTGGTTGAAATACTGAGATTCGTTCTTACATTCTTAAATATATTTTTTTTACCCCAAACAGTGTTTAGAGCAAGATTCCAAAAATATTTTAGATATGTTTATATTCAGAGGCAAGTGAAATGTAATTTTGAAAGAGAGATTGGGATTAAAAATATATTCTATTAAAGAATATAACCTTGGTAGCAAATGATTTTTATATCTTTCACACTTTTTATCTAAGATATTTTTCTTATTTTATGTTATTTTTTTTCTTTTAGGCATTATTGGCGTCCTGTTTCATCCCCGTATTTTCTGGCTTGCTCCCTCCCAAGTTCCACGGAATCCGATACATGGATGGAGGGTTTAGTGATAATTTACCGATTCTTGATGAGAACACCATTACAGTCAGTCCATTCTGCGGCGAAAGTGATATTTGCCCAAGGGATCTTAGCTCACAACTATTTCACGTAAGTTGTTTCTGATTGAATTATTATCAAAAAAATAGTTTTAATTACTTTATCTAAAACAGCGACACCCAACCTTCAGATCATTGACTAAATGTCAAATTTCATCGACTAATTCTTCGTATTGGCCAATGAGAACTTTAATATGGAAATTTATGTCGACTCCTAAAAATTTATCACTGTCTGTTATGCAGGTCCAGACTATTATTAGATTATCGCTTTTTTAACATCCAGTTTAGTTTTAGAGTTCATCAAAATGTTGCGCTTCGTGCATTTATATGTTGTATGTACAAGATGTACAAGACATCACCACTCTTAAGACATAGAGCACCATCTTTAAAATATAGATGAACAAGTCTTATTTTGTCTAATAAGTAGTTCAATTAAAAAATAGTAACACTCTTTTTTACTTATTCCACAATTGTTTATTAGTTGTGTTTCGATACACATCTATTTCATACAAAACCAAGAAGGGTGTTACAACAGTTGGCAATACAAATGTGAAAAGAATTTACATAATAGTACAGAATATAAATAATTGACTTTAATTATAATGTTTAAGACCTCTTACAAGCAATAGCTACTAATTTGCAATCAAACAATTAAGTTAAAAATGTCATTGACAATTAAATTTAAAGGTTTAAACAAAAATAGCAATTGGGCTACTTTACCAGTATAACTGTTTTTATTCACAATAATTTACAGCATTGTCACTGATCAAAAAAGATTACAAAAATACTCTTATCGAATTAATTTGATTAAACTAGATTTGAATTATAATTCTCTGTTGACATGACTTATCAGCCATTGCTATCATAGTGCATTAATAATAGTGACTCCAGTAAGGATCATGTCATCCGATATTTGTAAATAAACCATCCTTAATAATAAGATTTCAAATCTATAGTAGGTACGTTTAATTACCATTCTGTGTGATTTATTTCTCAACATGTTTGAAAACCACCGCAAGAGTAAATAATTTAAATTAAACTTTCAGTTTAATCAGCGCAATTTCTGAACATTATTTTACAATCTGTCAACAAAATCACCAAGGACAACATTGTGTGATTATCTATGACGTATATTAATTTAAGTAAACATAAATTTTAAATATATAATTGATAATCATCATGTTTGATTCGATATCCCGTAAATTATTTTAAAGTCAAAATCAGTTTTATTTTCAATATTTGACTCAATGAAATAACTGTTCCTGATTAAGTGCTCAAAATTACTATGTATTTTTTTATTTTGTATAAATGGCGATAAAGCTATCAGCTCTTCGAATTAGCCGTGTCTTTATTGATTTATCATTGGAATTATCTCAGTTTGTTTAAAAAAAAAAACATAAACGTATGATTCATTCATATTTTTTGATGAATATATTTATTTTTTATGCTTCACAAAACATCGCAAACACAACTGTCAAATCAACACAAACACAGTAAATTTTATTATCTTATTATCGTGTATTATACCTGTGTATTTTTTATTGACAGGTCAATGTTGCCAACACGAGTATTGAACTCTCCAAACAAAACATCAGCCGATTCGCGAGAATTCTTTTCCCGCCGAAACCCGAAGTCCTCAGCAACATGTGCAAGCAGGGATTCGATGACGCGTTGAGATTTTTACACCGTAATAATCTCATTTCGTGCACGAGATGCCTCGCCGTGCAGTCCACGTTTCAAATTCAAGATTCTTTGGATGACACTATAGATTTTGACCCTGACTGCCTCGAATGCAAAACTCACAGACAGGTGAGATAATAAACAATCCAACAAAAACTTTTCATTAGTACCTTTGAGCACCTTTATTATCTTCTTAATGTGATTCACCGTCATGGGTGATTCCAAGTGATTTGCAAGATATGATTGGATTAATCCGCACATAAAATAAAAATCCAAAGTCTATTTCACAGTCACAGCATTTTACCTCACATAGAACATGTGAATGGTACAATGACATTGCATTTTATAATTACATAGATTTTATTTTATAATAATTTATTGGTAAGCAACAAGCTGTATTTGAATCCTAGACTCCTTTCTCAGTGGTAATATTTTTTTCATATCAATCTTTCTTATTTTTAAATGCGCATCACTGCAAACTGGTTAATACATAAACATGTGTGTAGCGCTCTGTTGCAAAAGACTTACACGCCTCATCTGATTATTTAACATTTCTTCATATCCTTTCCACTATATCATCAGTCATATACTCCACTTTGACAATTAACACAAATGAATAAAAATATGTGTCTGGCCACCACATGATTATTCCTAATAAAAGCATTATTTTTCTTTACTGCAGGAAACTAACGAACTGAGAATACACTATAAAATTTTAATTAATAAATTTAATTTAATTATGATTATATACCTACAAATAGCATATCTGACGGTTTTCTTATCACGTATTATACACTAGAAAAGTAAGCACAGAGTTCGAGATAAGAATATTTAAATAAAATGTACCCAAAAACTGATGAATAATAATTGATTATCTCGTTAAAACATAGGTGCCCGTTTTTATATCATCATCATCAGTTTCTAACAACATTTCATAGATTAAGTCCAGTGGTTAGCATAGTCCTCTTTAGCCCACGGGTTTGGAGCGTAGTATAAATACTCGTAAATTTTTCAATTGACTTTTTGGGTTTCCATTAAAAAACACGGATGCACTGTATACACTCTCATCTATCTGATCTCAGAAATAAGGCAATTAGCTAACTATTATTTCTGCCTTTGCCCCATCCTGCTACTTTTACTCTAATATAACAAGCAGTTCTTGTTTATCTTCTACCGCCAAGTCCATATTTACATGAAAAGCTTGAAAATGTTTTTAATATACACAGTTATAATAATTCATTATGAATATTTTAAAATAACAGTTTAAATTCAGTTATTCAAGATTCGAGAAGAAAACACTTTTCAAATGCCCATATCCGATATCTCAAATTTTATATTTGATAATGACCTCAACATGAATTGAATCCAAGACCTCCCGGTCACTCGATTCTTACCACTAGACAATTTACAATTCTATTGGAACCAT
>CM062827.1:5876067-6062776 GCA_031772345.1 Himalopsyche anomala
CTTCATTCGAATACCTCTCCAACTCGTCGGCCTGGGATCAAGAGATGTTTTTAGCGAAGCCGTGGGGTGATCCTGCAGTTGCTTATGCCCGCAGAACTAAGTGTTCCCTAACATACATAATATAATATAATAGCAGCTAACACTTCAAAATGTCAAGATTTCGAGAAAATAATTTAGAGCAGTCATATGAATTAGTGTTATTGTCCCGAGAGGAATCAGGAAAAGCAAACAACTGAATGAAGCAATCGAACGTGTCATGTTATGGACTCGTATCAGGGATGTGTATGTGACCTATGAACAAAATATTAGTTACCATCACTTCTGCTTACGGATGTAATTTGATATAGTTATGGCAACTAGTTCATATTTATAATAAATCCTAATACCGTGTCAAACGTAGATAATGAATTCGATCCTCATAATAATATAAAGAACTAGGTAGTGATTTTGAAGTTGATTCTAATGCTTTAATCTTTTTCACAAATAAAAACTATATATCTCTCTCGCTGTTATTGAAGATTTGGGGTAGTTAAAAACAGGAAAGCGATTACGTTGGACATATTATTTTGCAGTGGTGTATTGAAAATTGCGCGGGCTGCCGGTATATTGCAAGCCTTTTCGTAGGGCAGCGGATGTTTCCCCCAAACCAGACGCCTCGCCATGGCGACCGCAGCACAAACTGTGCATAGAAATGCGTATTAAATGATCTCGCATTCATTGTGCGAAATACTACCTGGCGCAATATGACAGGAACAACTGAGAAATGATATTGCATATGCAATATATATTTGGTTGCGTTTCCAATATATAGGATACTATTATTAGGTGGGCTGACAAGGGCTCGATTTACCTCTAAGCTATTGCTTTGGAGTCAAAAAGGGGGTAATATTTTAATCACTTGTTACAGATTATCCTCAATATTTAACTACAATTAGGTATTCTGTTATAAACAAAAGATTTAAAAAAAGAGAGCAATTACGGTAATTAATTATTGGAGAAAATTTAGAAAAAAGGGGTATACTGTGCCACATAAAGATGATAGTGGTTCAGTACTTTGTTCGCTCATTCGCGAGCATAACAACTATAAGAAAAAATATAGTATACATCTAATTAGACCCTTAAATTGAATATAAAAAAAATTAACTTTAGTAAATAGCTCTGGTTATATATCTTTTTCTTATCATTGAGAATGCTCACGATGACGAAACCGCCTGATCATATAAATTTTGATGTGTAAAAATACTAAAAATCTTTTGTTATTATTAGTATAATGCGCTTTTCACCAAGGATTTGACTATTGAACACCTTAAAATGAAATTAATATAATTTTTGTGGACTGGTTGGGGGGACTCAATTCGACAACCATCTTTTTTTCAAAGCGATGGGGTAAAAAACTATGATTCAGGACAGAACTATGTTGCTTAATCTTATCGCGCTACACACTGTTGTTAGTATGAAATTTTGGGAGGGGGTAATTTCAGGCATCACAAATATCCATCGTTCTAACAAAGGTCCAAAAATCGTGTTTAAAAATGCTAGTTTCGTACTGTGAGTTCCGATATGAATTGAACAACGTTGACCACTAGTTCCTGATCAAACATTTATTTTATTACTTAGTGTTATATGTATACCCTTTTATTGTTATGAATAATCCAAATATCATAGTTCTGTTTTTTTACTGATCTGAAATACGGTGCCTCCAGCATTCCACCGTCGCTTAGGGCTTTTGCTCGTTCCAAGTCATTCATCTGCTTTCCGTAGCTCCTAATTCATTAGGGAGACAACATAGCCTCATAGTGAGCAGAATAACAGTCAAGATCCGTTCTTCGTTGGGGGTGCGCGTAACACAGTTCTATTTGTCGTTTTTTTCGTATGCAATCAGTATTGGTTCATACTTTTTTCACAATTCCGATTTGAAAGCAAAAGTCCGACGATATCAGACGCATAGATCACAGAGTGGTGAATCAGTCTATTTGATTAGGATACTGGAACAATTTCCGAAATCATAATATAATATATGAGAACATTTTTATCTCAATTCCGGATCTTGATTTCTGTTATGTCCTATAATACACCAAAAAAGTATGGACAGTCCGATATCGCCTGCCCAAGGGCACTTACTTTGCGCGGCGAAAATATTGTGCGGGTGAAATCTCCATCTTCCTTTAGTCGCTAATGTTGTTCGCGCCAAATCGCGATTTGACCGCGAGAGATACAAGTACTTCTGTGACTGTGTGCGTACGCCGTAAGAGATGTTGAATAAATGTTTTTTTTGCGCACGCTATGAAATAATAATTTTAGCGGGCAAATTAAGCTCGTTTCATAAATGAACAGCAAGTTGGGAAATCGAATATCATTGGAAGTGTAGCGAGTATTTTTAATTTGTCACATCTTTTAAACACAAGTACATTCTACCCTTTATTCAGGCAATCTCTATACCGTTTGACATATTTTTGGACAAAAAACATGTCGCTTCAGAAAGCAACAGTAAAGATAAATCAAAAAGACGTGATTTCGAGATATTTGTTTTAAAGGATTGTTATCTTACTACGAGAACAATGCTAGATTACTCTACAAAGCGAAATTGAGGCGCGCACCTGGCCCCGCCGAATCTTATATTCCGCAAAATATAGCGTGATATAATAAGTACCCGTAATACTGTTTTTTTCAATTTTTATATTTTTTTAGCATTTAACTTAGAGTATGTTATGTTATCATAAAATAAGGTCCCGAATTTATTGCGCCTGGCCTCGCATTACTTAATCCTCCACTGACTAGAAATACTTTATAGAGTATTACTTAGGTATGATATAGGAAATAGTGTGTGTTTGTATTACAGTTCTTGCAAAGCAATTTCAATAACGGCCTACATGTGATTTTATTTTTAGTAGCTAAAATATTGTTTTTAAATACATCTCATATATCATTATGTAGGTTAGCTCAGCAATATGTTCATACTTAGCCAAAATCGACATTTGGCATTGGAAATCTCACTGGTGCTTTTTGTACGGGGGAAGGACATATGGTAACAAACCAATATGTTTTAAAATTATTTTCTAATCAGTTCAATTTTAAAAATGAAACGGAATTTACAAGAATAGTAAGTAAGAAGGAAGTATGCTAAGAAAAATACAAGTAGTTTTTTTAATCTCACTGGTTCTCTTGACCTGGATGTCTTTCAATATAAATAATTGATTTTTTGAAAAAAGTTATTCGAACGAGGAATTCGAGCACGTTGTCATCATGATATAAGATGACCTATGCCACAGCGATCTTATAATAGAAAAATGCCTCGCAAAAAATCACAATCCTTTAAATGCAAACGAAAAAAATAGTAGTACAATCAAGCATATAGCAGACCAAGAAACAAAATTAAAGGTTAAAAACCCCCATTACACTAAATTAGGACATGACATTTTGGGGTAGTTGGAATTGGGTATGAATCCATACAAAATTAGATGAATGGTGTGTTGTTGTGCCGGAAAATTCAACTCTAAGATAAAAAATATGGAGGAAATAGTTAGTTACCAATACCAACACATAGACAGTCACCCGGCTATGCGTGAAGACCTGGCACGTGTTGATTACACCATCCGCCACAAAAATTTAACTGTAGCACCGCACAGATTACCGAGCCCTCGTAGCAAACGCAGAAATCCCTTTGCGACTTAATTAGAATTTCGGCGAATATTGTCAACAAGCGCGTAATTTGGTAGTGTATTTGGTGTTCCACTGACACTTTATTCGACAATATTGTTTGTTAACAATTAAAGCTTCTAAATTATACAATAACCGATGTACTGCCAAAAACGTTTAATCAAAAAATCTCGAATACAGAAGCGAACTGTAATGTCCCGTGTCGCGTGGTCGAAGAATATAACACAAAAAATAAATAACAAGTGAGTCTAAAACATCATACAACTCAAACGTTATCATCTAATCGTCATGGGTAGCTGTAAATTTATAAATCTTTGCCCCTAAGAAACGTATAATATATATAGGTTTTTTTTCCCAGTAATTAAATTACGCCAACGAAATAGACTTATTTTGTATTATTTCAGTAAAATATCGAAAGAAATAAACATAAATATAAGCGTGTTTAAATTATCATTCTGCATTCATAACTCTAAGGACACACTCTTTTCAACAATCGTTGTCCTGAGGTACTACGAAATACGATGAATTTCTTCCTTATATATCACCCTTTAACGCATTTAGGTTTATTTGTGCTCATATTTCATGATAAAGTCTTTTTTATATGAAGATATAGTACAATATATCAATAAGATAAGTATTATTTTAAACCTCATTTAGCCAGAAAGTTCCCAATTATAATACAATAAAAACAACACAGAAGGATGATTTTATGATTTGCATCATTCCTAAAATTAAGTAATACTTTTGTCATTCTCCGGATCGTAATGTTAATATTTCACACAGCGCGAAGGTGGTTTTCAAAAACTTAATTATGTAAAAAATTAAAAATCAGAAATCAACTGTCAAAACTTAAGATTATGCCGTATAGTTCTTATACATTTCATACAAAATATTAAATAACTGATGTTTAGCTAAGTATAATTATTTTACGATCAATTTACAACATACCGGGTTTATCTATCAGGAAGGTATTCAAGAGTTTGTTTCATATGGGGCGGATTGTATTTGAAAAATACATTGTAATTCTTGAAGCGATAAGTGTTTATATTTCTGGGTGAATTCAAATGAGGACGAACTAAAAAGCAAACACCCGATATCGACCAAGGACAATAATACTAGCACGACACGTTTTGTAATTCACACATAAAATGTCGATGTTTAGATCTACAGTTTGTTGAGAAAAAAATTATCTATGCCAATTCGATTTTATTTAACAAATCTAGCGAAACGGAAAGTTTTATACAACTCTGCGAATGTATGCGTATTATGCTGTTTTTTTTTGCAAGATGTACACTAGTATGCCATATAATTGAAAATAAAATTTTATATTATGAGATTATTTGTTGGGTATGATTTTACAAATGTGCTGATCCGGTGTTTGCTTTTACGCGCCTCAAAGAAACGCTGGTACTATAGCTCTATCGCCGAATATAATTTAAGCCTTTAGATAGTCTATAATAAAACTGTATTGAAACAAACTAGCCGACAAAATGTTTATCACCTCAGGTGGCTGAAGGGCTCGAGGCGAGCGCAGCCCGTGTTAGATTTTACTGAGCCTGCGCGACCCCTTGGATCTTAGAAAATAATATTCTCAGAATCAAATTAATAATAACTGGCAGTTGCGGGGAAGTTAGATAAAAATTATCTTACCGGACCAACTTTAGTAGCACATTAGTATATTGTTACTATTTAAATCTGATAATGTACTGTAAATTGTATATTGTTTACACAGTTTTACGTGTAGTAAGTAACAATTCGATTGCTTATTAATATTGTAATAAAACATACTAGTCAAAGACTTTAAATATAGTCAATCTGTCTTCAAGATTACTAAAAATTGCTACGAAGATTAAGCGACCCCTTGTTAACGGATTGGCACCCACAGCTGTATTCAACTGTATAAAAAACATCTAAAAAAAACACAAGTAGATAGCCAGTTGCAAGACACTATCAGTGAATACTTATAATTTATATTTTTCCCGTCCTGTTTGTTTTATTTTAGGTAGGTGAAATATTGATTCCAATTTATTTATTTATCAACTCTTTCTCCTATTTATATAATGATTAAAAAAAACGCTTCGTACACGTGTTTGATTCTTTTAGTTGTACTAAAATAGATTAACTGTGCTACGCAGGACACATGTTTTAAAAATATTTTTAGAAATTTTAAAATAATTTCACCTAGTGGGGTCAGTAAATGATATTAACGGTCGTTGCTATCAATTCCAGAACGGAACAGCTTATTTATTAATGCACAGAATGCTGTTTTCGACGGCAACGATGTTTTAGGAAATCAAAATAAACCTCCTAATATGATCCAAAAAAAACGCCTTGAATCAATAAACTTAATACCTATCCTGCTTGTAGCCCTTACTTCGAATACTTACTATTTTTGAAAATGATGTTGAAAAACAAGATAGAGCAGTATTTGTAGACATAAACTTCAACAGGTAAAAAAAAATATTTTTAATTCATTTCGAACACCTCTTTAAATTAAAATACGATGGGAAAACCCCCGCGGAATAGTACAGCCATGTGACCGAGATACTAATATTTCACAATGACAGTTAATTATTTTTGTAACTTTTATTTTATTAGCTCAATTACGCTACTGTCACATCAGTAGTTACGGTTCATTACGACCATCCACGACCAATTATGAGACATCTGATATGAACTGTCCTTATGTATAATGAATTAATACGTAATTTATTAGCTAAACTCATTAATATTATCGCTAACGTATCGTTTAAGCGACATTCTGAATCTGAATCAGAAAAACATCAAATGACACAGCAATTGATATTTTGCTAAAAGAATTACAGATAAGAATATGATGTTTTTCATTCGAAATTCGACTGAAAATATTTCTGATTAACTTATCTCACTCCCCGTAAAGTGAAGCCGTAAGTATGAACTTACATATTCACAAGAGTGACTTTCTAGAATTTTAGAAACCTCATTTTTGAGTATAAAAAAAGTATGGTCTGACTGTTCATAAACGATCGTTGTGTTTGATAGGGAAGAAGATTACCTCATTAACAGTTAAAGTTTTAATTTTATTAAGAATATACAAATATATTGATTACGATGACTAGACCATTATCGAAATTTGATAATATACATTAAGCGCCTTGTCTCAGTACAACGTACTTCAAACTATAATTTTTTAACGTGTATGAGGCTTAGGTACAAGTTATTGTGTCATAGTTTGTAAATGAATATTAACGTCCATTTGGTCGTATACAATCCTCTTACTGCTACGTGTGAGTAAAAGTGCTTACTTCAATGAAAACACGTAAATAGTGTGACAACAAAAAAATACGGATTACAAAATCATATTAAACTGTATAGTCAAATTTATTATGCTTATGCAAGCAATGAAATTGAAATATAAAAAAATGCACGTTTAAAAAAAATAAACAACTGATAACACGATTTAAGATGAAAAAAAAAAAACATTTTTAATATAGTCGATTACAAAGTTCAAAATGCTAAATTTTATCAAGCACAGATTTCTCGTTTAAAAACAAACATATTATCTTTTACTTGCAGCCCCGTGTGCAAAATTTAAAAATCTTTCAGGTCATGTTGAAGTTACCTAAACAAGCACCAATCTTAATGAAAAAATAATTTTTTGTAAAATTTAAATCATTTTCTAACTATGGTATAATTAATTGTAAAAAAATATATTTGGTTCCACCGATTTAGTCAAATTTTAAAGTAAATGTCGAAGCATAACAGAAATAACAAACAAGTTTTAATGAAATATTTTTATCGTATCTATTCTATTAAAAATATAATTTAAGAAAGATATAATAGTATATAGATTTATATATTTATTTAATCACTGAGATGCTGTAAATCAATACTGCGGGTTTCGCATTACAGTCCAAAAATGTCTAAAAATCTTTTCAATTATTAAAGTACTCGCTGGTACGCAACTTGCTAATGATAATTTTAGTGGATTCATTCGAAATAATAAATAGATATACAGCAAAAAACATATTATGTTTCTTCGTCTGCCTTTAATCATGTGCTGTTTAGTGCTGTTGTGTGTTAATCATATCTCTTGATCAGATTTGTTAGTACAGTTGACCAAGTTTCCATATAAGAGAGAAAGCGTTTATGCCTATGAAATAGAAAAATGTCCATGTGCCAAGCCTTTACAGCATTTAGTAATCGATCAGCATAGTTTATTTTGATACAACTGCGATGATGCAGTGTTGTCATGTCACAAAAAAACTGGCCTAGAGTTCGTTTACCTCAGAATGTGAAACTGATAATAATTGATACTAAAGTGAATTCCATTTTAATCATTTTCACCAAGTAATAAATTCAAGTAGTAGCAAACTGATTTAAAATAAATTACATAAAGAATAAGCCCTACGCAAATTACATCATTTGTAGGTATATACCATATACATTGTAAAATGCAACGTATTTAAAACCTAAATTCATTTAGTTTCAAATATGAACAATGCACCTTTAACACGACACATAGGCATCTAAATAACTTTGTTAATTCATGCGCTTATGTTTCCCCTCTAAATTTTGGTTAGAGGTCTGCGCAGAAAAAATATCTTTGAAAGCAGTCCGTTCTTAAGCTTTTTCGAATCATAGGTGCACTGTTTTTGTCATACGAAAAAATGGTCCGTCACACAAAATCAAACGGTATAATCCAAAGCGAAAAATATTCAGACATAAACTTTATTACAAATTTAAACAAATTATATACCACAAATAACACAGAAAAAGATATACATAATAATTACATTCATGGAAAAACGAATAAAAAATTACCGCCAAATTAAAATGGAGATAATTTATTATAAGATGCCGATTTTTATAGATTCTCAGAATATTAAGAAAAATATTTGATATGCTATACGACTAAATGTCTTCGTCTCAAATTCGTAAGTTTTCTTCAGATTTTTCAGTGTTCATATTAGTTACTGGGTGAATAACGAGCTCACACAATTGAGAAGTGGAAAAACTTGAACAATATTTTCAGCGAGCCCTCATGCAAGAGCTGTTATTCATTCGTGGAGACAAAATCCCCATATTTACTCAGAAATTATGTTTTTACATTACATCCTTGACAAGGGTGGGGCAATTCTCGCTCTCTTGGGAGAAAAATTTCACAAATTGGAGTAGCACACTCGTGGCCATTTAACGAGAGGCAAGACTGCATCGATGGCGAATTCCACTGTGTGAAATAAAAACCAGCAAAATAGTTAAACAAATACAATGAGTATTATAGTAAATGGTCATATCCAGAGGTGGCTAGAAGGCGGCGCAACAAAGGCCACCGAGCTCCTTGTTATATTTTTACATCTGAGGCCGCGAAACCCGCTTGTTAAATTAAAGTAAGACAAGATTCTCAGATACGATGCATATGTTAAGATATGTATGTAAGTAACTTTAAGACGAATCGATTAGATTTACGTTGTTTGAGACATTAGATAAAACATCGCTGGAGGCAAAAATAGGACTTGAGTTTCTGGGCGTCTAAGCTCGAACTCTTCACTTTTGCAAGATATTCATCGTTTGATTTAATGTAAATATATTGTTACATAGATTTTGTATACACGGTGGCTGAGAATTAGTTTTAACAAGGGGCTCGTAAATCTCGAGCCATAATGTCTTCTTACCTCAGTTATGATGCATATGATCGTGCTTCACATGGCTATTTTTTTGCGGCCCGTAGTGCCTTGTTGCTATCTTCTAAAAAAATGGAGTATGCAACAAAGTCTTCTGTTTTGTATTACTATTTATACAAAATTTGGCAGTTATGTGCGGATTTTGATCTAAAATGAAAGATTTGTCGTAACTTAACCGAAGGGGCTCGCCGGCCACGCAAATTTTACACGGGCCGGTGAGCCCCCCCGAGCCCCGCTTCCAGCCCATCCCTTTTTGTATTTATAGTAACATTCATAGGCTTTAATAATTATTGCGTATAATAGCATTAGAGGTAGAATAAAATCCCTCTTCCAGAACACCAACGAAGAGATTTGAGATTTTTACCTGGACCCCCTTGTTTAAAGTTTTGGCAGCCCACCGCTTGTCCTTATCATTTATAGATCATAGTTTTCCACAGACTGATTTTCTCTCTTCAGAAAAGTACCACACTGGATAAACACCAACGCTAAACGAAATACGTCTTAAATTGTAACACAATATTGACCAAAACGGATTAGATTGGTGTTCTAGCCGGCAAACTCACGCACGTAAAATGTGCAGACGAATGGTCATGAAAAAGTGTGTGTTTTTTGATTTCTTTTTCATTATTTTTGTTATGTAAGCTGCGGCAGACTGAGTCGATTCTGCAGGGGTGTTCACTGACCGTGAGTGTAAAATACCAACAGCACTTCAAAGTGGTCGGAAAACGCGTCCTACGCCAGATAGGATTTCAGTTTGTTGGGGACTTGGGTGGGGTGGAGGCAAATAATAATCGTCAGCATCATCATCATGTACTGGATGCTTTACGAACCTTCGTTTTTAGCACAATCAAGAAACGGTAGAAAACCTGTTTCATTATCAATATACAAGACCCGATATCGATAGACTTATTGTTCCATTGTTCAAATATAGAATAAGTTTGTTTCTAATTTGGTTTTTGTAACCGATTATTTTATTATTTTGAAAGAATTTTTTTTGTATCCTGTCCTCCCATTTGAACATATGGGTTTCCTAATAATATTCTTAAAAGAAGTTTTTTTACGAAACGTGTTAATTGTCTCTCCAACCTCTCTTTCCAATAAGTGAGGAGGTAAGGAAAAAGCTAGGACAAGACTAGTATGAGAACTAATCGCACCTCGCTACTCCATATTATTGAAAATCGAAGGTTGGCAGAGAATTTTAGACAATTTCACAAACACTTATCTACAACAGAAATGCGATTAATCGAATCGACCGAAAAAAATGCCAGTTCATCTAAAGACGGGACTTGAACCCGTGAGGTCCGGCACGAAGTCAACAACGCTAACCGCAGCGCCATAGACCCGACAGAAAGGCACACAGTGTCCGAATATTCTTTCCACCCATCTTACATTCCATTGTATAATATGCTCATCGTACTGGGTTGGAACCCGTAGAAGTTGTCCATGGAAGCCAACGACATTGGACCACTTCAAACCAACTTCTTCACCTGAAAATTATTTATCAAATTTAGTATATGTTTTCTAGCAGACAAGGATAAAATTACAGTAACAAAAAGATGTTGCCACTAGTTAGGTAAACAATGAAGGTGTTCATTAAATACAATATACAATATATAATACGACTATAAACGTGTACCGACTCGGTTAATGAGTAAGTCAACTGCGTACGGACACTCATGGTATCAGTTGGGTAGGATACCGTGTCACGGATAAGTGGCCCAAAGGCGCGAACATCATGACATGACCCGCGATGTTCGTCTGCCGGTTTGTGCCTTCTCAATCTGCGACGCTCCATAAACTCCTATTAACCTCTACTCCAGTGGCTCCCAATCAATTTATTCACTAGAAGAGGTTAAAGCATCACTGCTTTAGCAGTATATGTATCGATAGCATGAACTCAAAAGACAGAATCGAAATTTTTAATCACAAGCACAAACGGCCCTTGGATTGAATTTGTTTTTGTATGAGTAAGAACCTCTATTAGGGAAATGTAAAAATAGCAATAAATAATTATGTAAAATGTTGAAATCTATTTCGAAATAGCACGTCAGCTCTTTGATTTTTTAAAAATTTAAATGGTCAGCTACCAAAGTTGAGATATATGGCCTTCTAGTGTAAGGTATTTCAAACATAACCTCTCTTTTTACTGTAAGCGAATAGGAAATTTAAATGCGATGGCTAGAAACAGGTCTATGTGGTAAGTAAATACACTCATATCAACGCTCCATTAATTTAGTAATAAAAGAGTGGCCACTTGAAAATAATATTATACTATCGATAAAAAACTGTTTCGTACTGGTAATGTCACACCCTTGAGGGTCCGTCACGGAAGCCGAACAACAACACTGCAACTATGTACAGATTTTTAATCCTTACCCAAATTAATTGGTATTCCTTTGTCAGCTTTTTTATTCTGGCGTGAGTGGGTATTAAATAAAAACCAGTTGTACGTGTAGGGGTGTAGGACTCCATCGTATAAGAAGGGGTCCACATTATCATTACATGATTAAGGAATGATTGATTGAAGTGCCATATACTTGTTAGAAACTCCTTTAAAAGGAGATGAAATAATCACGAAATGTATTTCTTCTTCTGCTCTGACCACGTTCTGCTTCCGATGTAGATGCATATAGCCCGCCACAGCGCGGCAACCTTAATTTTCCCCAGTCTCCCGCCAATTGCTTTGCTTCCTCCCATTACATGGGTCAGCAATCCCTCATTTCACGCCCCAAGTACAACCTCGTCCAAGACGATGGATCCCCACCTATCAAAAAAGAGCCGCCAGGATTGTGGCTTTCCCGGAGCATCCGGCAGCACGTGACCCAACCAGTTCCATACATCCTCTCCCATAGCCACTGACGTGACGGGGTGCTGTCCTATGTACGTTCCCTATAGCTCCGAATTTCACACAAATTCAAACCATCTCAACCCCCATTATCTGACGCAAGCATCTGTTCGCGGAAGCTAGTATAGGGTTTTTTTTTTTTTTTTTCATCTGAGGCGTTATGTCAGGTGCCACGATTCGGGTAAAGCAGTACCGCAGATTAATCGAGTACTGCTGTGTGTCCCAGTCATCCGCATTGAAAAATTAGTTAGAATTGTTAAATTCCATTGTAATAAGGTGCCAATTTAAAAGTATTTTAGTTCTACAAATATTATTTTTTTTCAGCTCAACTTAGTACAAAAGGTAGTTCTGATGAGGACATAAGCCGAATATAGCCATCGTCCATATAGAAAATAGTATTTTTTAGAACTAAAATATTTAATATTTTTCACCTTATTAAAATGGAATTCTAAAAATTAACTACCAATTCAATCAATCATCTTTGGAAGGGAGATCGGCAAATAATCTTTATAAAAATATCCCATTAGTTATTGCTCGTTTATAAGCATTAGCAGACAACAATTCGTGATAGTTTGGAATCAGTGATTAATTATTGTAGAAGCGCTGGAGTAATCTTCTCAAACTTAGATCTCGCAGTGCGGTCCCATACAATAATACAATGTTATCCATTTGTTGGCCTTACGTAAGGCGATTTTCCTAAAACACTGTGCTAGACAAGTGCTTTGGATGGAACCGCTTGTTAAAGACAGGGCCCCGTTAAGGATATTGGCGATAAATGCCACACCTTATAAAACTTTCTCATGAGTTATTAATAAATAAAGTTATAGATTTTTATTAGAATAGTTAATTCGGACGATGACACGAAGCCTATATAGGAAACATTAATTTAATATAGTATAATTTTTTTGGAACATAATAATTTGCTAATTATTTACCTTATTGTAATAGAGTTCTACCAAGAAAAAGTCAATTCAATTAATAATAATATTATATATAAATATTTTTTATTCATGTCCGCTCCCAATGTGGATAATATGGCTTCTTAATGGAGGTTTTCCAACAGATTTTTTCTGCGATAACTGAATTACTCTATCACTCAACCTATCTTTTTCAAAGAGAGTAGTAGGGATAGAAGGTTGAGGCTAGGACAGGATACGTAATTTACTAATCAGTCTCACTACGCCCAGTTATCAAAGGATCGGAAAGGGTGGGAAAGAATTTTAAAATATCACAAACACCCGTGCCTCCGAACAGAAATCGAACAAAATACTGTTCGTACTGGGGTTTTCTTCATAAAACAAACATATTCAATCAACAGAAACATTAAGTAACTACGTTATTGTAGTTGAAAGTACAAAGGAAATGTTTCACCCTATTGCTACTAGGCTCAATTAAATTCTAACAGGGTTTAATTATTGATTTCTTACAAGGATTTTAGAGATAAGTCCTGTAAAATTATCAGAAGAGGTTACTGCTTCATTCGTTAGAGGTGTCGGTACAAGTTGTCATTTTGGTAGTGATCCGACCCTGCAGTAGGCAATGTTTAATGCAGCTCACACTTGTGTTGGTGGATGCACTTATGTGCATTAACGAATGCCTCAGAAACTAAGGTCATTGATATTATGCACTCTTGAAAAACACAGTTACTTATTATGGCCCACACAAAACATCCACGTCAATCAACCCGTTCTAGGAGAGACGTGTGAAATTATCGTAATTACAGATACGAGACTATACCAAGACTATTTTAAGTAAGTGGATATATCATTGGTCTTAGAGCCGTACAATGGACATTTGTGGTTTCTAAATGTCAACAGAGTGCGAGTTATACATACAAAATATGTTGTGACCAATGAAGCTCATTTTCTATAGAAATAAGAAAAACTCAAATACTTTTTTATCCATGTCCGCTCTCAATGAAGAGCGGTAGACACATAATAGATAGAAAATTGTAACCGACAATTTACAAATTTTACAAGAGAAGATTTTTTAAAAATTACTCCCGTACTAAGTTCTATAAAGGAATTTCTTAAATGCAGTTAGTAAATAGTAATATATAGTCAATGCCTATCTCAATATTATACTGATTTCTTTCAGTTGTCTAGATCAGTTTTTCTCAGCAAAACGTCAAAAAAGTCAAACCGCTAAAATACACTGGCCCTAAAAATATCAGGCGAATTTGATAACGTTCTTAATTTTTTGTCACTGACGCCCGTGGCGATTGGTTTAAAACTAATTTACCTAGTAGTGTCGCTTAAGATCTTTTGTCGTTTATGGGTCGATATAGCCTCCTAATGGAGGTATCTCAACAGAATGCATTCTACGAGAACTGTTTCTTACTTAGTTGCTCGATCTCTCTTTTTTCAAAGAGAGTTGGGATAGAATGATGGGGGTAGAACAGGAATAGTGGCTAACTAATCGTTCTCGTTACACCCCGTTGTTTTAGGATTAGAAGGGTGGGAGGAAATTTTTAGGCATCAAAACACTCACGTCTTCAAACAGAAATCTAATAACTGTTCTCTATTTACAGGGTTTCCCAAACTATGTTCCGCGGAACACTGTTGTTCCGTGGAGCCAAAGTAGGTGTTCTGATAAAAATTGGAATGGTTTTGTATGATCTCGTAATCCTAGGATTGTGATAGTAATAATTCCGGGATTTCAAGATTAAGAAAAATGGAAAAATTTGCACGAGGACAAAAACTTTTCATTTTGGTAATTCCGTAAATTCGTAAGTTTTTGAAATCGACTATTTTTTTTTATTTGAATATCGCCGAGAAAAAATTTCTCAATCCCGAATTCATACACGATTTTATGGTGAATGTTCAATTCCGGAATTGGAAAAATTGTCAATCCCGAAATCATAGGAACGCAAAAAGAGTCAGGATTGGATTCCTATTGTTGGCAGCCTCACACACACCATGTAAAAGATATCAAATGTACAGTGAAAAAATCTCAAACTGATTTTGAGCTTGCCTGGACGTGAACCCCGACCCGCCCGATCGCTTAGCCAAAACTCTGCCATTAGACCACATATGACAATAATATAAATTATTCATTTAGTAAAATATGTACTGTTATACCATACGTAGGGCAACAATACATTCTGAGTTTACACACACATTTATACTTCTTATGCACCATAATAACAATGGCTTGTGTGTGTGGGTATGTTAGGTGCTAACAAAGTTGGCATACGAATGTGTATGTGTGCGGTTTGTGCGTGCGTGGGTGTATTTGTTTTCCTTCGTGGTTGTGTGCATGCGTATATTTATGTTTGTGCGTGAAGAGCGGTGTGTGCGTTTTCGGGAATAGCGTTCGTGCATTTCTGTCGTCCAGGAATGGGAAACTATTATTTATTCATACCGTGTAAGCACGTGAATGTAAAACAAACAATAAAAAATAATACAAAAAAAAAAAACGGAAAAAATTATGACAGTGATACTGGCGTGTTAACCCGAAGCAGAATGTTGCGTTGTCTAATATTCATTGCCATTCTCATAATTTTAATTAAATTGTTATTATTTCTTCACGTATGGATAAAAACATATTTATCTGTGATTTTTGGCGTTCATATTATTTTTATTATTTCATGCAAATTAACCAAAAAGAAAATTGTAAAAAGGTTAATATTTGTACACAAATTGGAAGCCGCACAATATTGAGCGTGAAATTACATATCGGTAGAGCGGGACATGTCTACAGATCAAAGCAAAAAATATTCACAACCTGAAATATTATTCTAAATTCTTCCCAGCTGACTAAAAAACGAACAAAAAATGTTTTTATATTTGTATGTGTATCAAATGGTAAAAAATATCAAAATATACAAATTCTAATTTAGTAAAACTAACTCACTACTTAAAGGGTTATTTATGTACAATTAGTGTGCTTGGACACCCTGCATCGATTGTATCATAAAATTTCTCGTTTCCAACTGTATAAAACAGAAATCTTTCAATACAGTTTTTCCAATTTAAAATGAACAATTTGTTTTTGATAGCAATGAAAAAACGTTAAAATTAATTAAGACAAACTTATATAGAATTGAAATACTGACAATTTAAAATCAAAATACCTTCAAAAATTATTTATAGCTGTTTGTTAGGGTATTATAAGTATAGACTCAACAGAAACTTGGAGATGTCTTCAACCAGTAGTATAATTGAATCTTATGATGTTGGCTGTTACGGTCACTGTCAGTGTTGTTTTTATTTGCTTCTTCGCGCACCCGATTCTGCAAAAAAAAAAATATATAGTCCACCCAAAATAATGTGTATATAATAGAAAAGGTCAACAAACTAATTGTTACTATCATCCCCCACAGCGGAGGCGGCTGGCGGCGAGATCGACAGGAACTACCCTAAGAGTATAAATATTGAAATACTCATATAACACGTATTGTATGTATGAATTTTACATAAGGGTTTGCTAGATTGGGATTCATATTCAAATAAGGTATAGAGCAAGACTAAAAATGAACTAAAATTTTCAAGTCTACAACATCGTTACTGTAAAATCGTGAAAATAATTGTTTTTATTAATATTTTGAACACAAGCAACCTTCAAAACACCCCTAAGTCAGTTAAGTATTGGAAAAGTTTAAGTAAGCCACACTTTTATTGACATAATCTTTTTGTAATTTAAGATTTCGACTGAATGTGCTTGGTGGAATTTCAATATTAAATCTTTTCAATGTCAATCAAATGTCAGTTCAAGTTCATCCGTGCACTTGAACGCCTGAAGATGCCGAAAGGTGAAACTCGGGTCGTAAGTGACAAAATCTGTGAGAATGTACATAGTTTGAACGATTCAAATATAATCTTTTTGCACGAAAGTAATCGGCTATTGTTTTCATGAGAGGAAGGAAAGTTAACGTTTAGTCTATATTCACGCTAACAAATAAAGTAGTCAGCAGTATAATACCCGCGTGCATCATACTTATTTTCAGCGGACTGAAATACTCAACACAATCACGTTTTGTGTATAAAGACCGTCGAACACAATCACGAATTGAGTATTTCAGTATGTCAAAAGTAAATGTATGCGCGCGGGAATATAAAAACTAAGGCTTGAGAGAAAAGAAGCGCCAGTGGAAAGTTAGTGAAAAAATTGCCAAATCTTTCTTGGCCCGCGGGCCGCTTTGTCCCACCCCCTGGGATGCAGTGTAAATATTTCTGGATAGTGTATCCGGCGAAGTCATAGGCAAAGCAAAGTAAAGGCGTGCATATGTGCGCCGTTCCACGGAATGTGGCACCACTTCGTTATTTCGGTCCGGCCGGTCGCGAGGGGTCGACGACCGAAGCCGAAAGATCCTGCCCACCCCCCTCGCATTAACCCGCTTCCTCCCCCACTGGGAGACGCGAGAAGTTTTGTTCGTTTCCAGAAAATGCTGACGTGTAGATCCATGGAAATTATAAAGAAATATAACGGCAATGTAGCAAGCGGCGCGATGTGCTTTTACCCTTAACCTGTTACTTATTTAGCGGTCATTTACTAGGTAGTAATATCGTAATACTTGGGCGAAAATATGTGATCGATAATTAAAAAACATTTTTTCTTTGAAAGAATTTTTCGTAATGATGGATACTACAACTTAAGACGTGTAAATTTGTATCAAAAAGTATTTGTGGTGTCAGGAAAAAAAGCGACAGTTTTCATAATTCTGAAATGTTAGCAAATCGATTAAAACGTTTTTTGTTTTTGTTTTAAAGATAAAACGTCTGAAAACAGTAAAGTTAAAATATCTTATTACTATTATCTTTCTATTTTAATATTATTTAGGTACATTTTCTTTTGAAATCCATCAAATAAAAGCTGTCTTTGCTATACAGTATACCTACACTATACAGGACTTCTAATTTTTTTAATATGTACATATAAAAACCGTATTAAAAATATATACATATAACTTACTACTACATATGCAATTATCAGCTCTACACGATGACGTATATTTTCGATAAAACATGGAGAATGCCTTTGAAGATTCTAGAAGATTCATGAAGATTCTAGAACCTTCATGTTTTCTGTTTTCAATCTTTATCACCCTTACTAAAAAATCAGCAGTGCGTTGAGCGATTGGTAAGTACTAAGTAGTGTGTCTTTTCTGCTAATCACATCCTCTGATTTTTATTGTATCTAAAAAGAATGGTGTTGCATGAAAAACAGTAAGCTCTTTTATTCATTTACTGGTGACATATTTATGCTGCATAATTCGAGTGAAAAACTTTTATACATATCGACTAGGGTATCCAATCCCGGGATTGAGATAAATTTACCGTCGAATTTGAAATCTCCGATTTGGTATACTTTTTCCCCGTATTCTCACGAAACCTCGTTTTTTTTTTTTTTTAGCTCACCGAGGAATTTGAAATCCTCTATTTGGATCGCGACCATGTCAATCCCGGGATTTCGGGATCAGAAAATTGAACGGGATCCCGGGATTACGGGATCCCGGATCCCGGGATTGGATGCCCTAATATCGACTGTGGAAAGGAAAAGGGACGTAACCCACAAATCAAATTTTACAGGAGGCGCTAAAAACGTGTTTTGATGATTTTGTGACATATGCAAATTATGAATTATACACAATCTTTAAGTACACGAAGACTTCTATACTGGTGTTTAATTGACGTAATCTAACATTAATTGAAGAAGTTGTCTAAGAAAAAACTTTATTTCAGATTTTTTTCTTGGTTTTATTTTTTTTCAAGGTCACCTTTTTTAAACTTAAAAGCTAAATTTCGATACTAATTCGGCATTTGAAGCTTGCATCCTTTTGATAGAACGTGTATCAAGTTTGATACATTGTGATTATTGAAAAAACTGTAGATTAAGTCCTTTTTCCTTTCCACAGTCGATATAGTATACATATTTAATTTAAATTATAAAAAGCTAAGTCATCAATCTGTCTCTTAAAGCTTTAATAAAAACAAATAAGAAAAAGACGATAAACATTTTAAGTATGTATTTAAGTAAATATCTTTGACAGGAGTGTTAGAAAGTAATTTGTTTTTAATATTTTGGATCGCTGTCAATTTTATTTACAAACCTTTTATTTGTAAAAGATTCATAATAAAATAAAACAACTGCTAAAATTCGCGAAAATAAATCCACATATACAATATGTTTCGCTAAACTGTGTGCGAAATCATCCCTAAAAAGCCGTTGCAAAAGTCAACATCGTAACTGTGAGGGTTGCCTAAGTAGCAATATCCGTTTTGCTTTGTAAAGTATCCACAAATAGTCCAGGAACAGTGACAAAAAAAGTCTCCCACGACAATTAAAACTAAGACTCAAAGAGGGCAAACGTACTTTTTGATGCTCTTGAATTGTCAGGGTACGAAATTACTATCGCGTGTGTACAGTGTATATAATAATATTATATTATTATAACGACTGTGGGAAGGAAAAAAAACGTAACCAACACATATAAAATTTTACAGGAGGCGCAAAAAACATTTTTTGAAAATTTTGGGCCATATGCAAATAATGAATTATACACAACTTTGAAGTGCACGGAGACCTCTAAACTGGTGCTTAATTGACATAATATAATATTAACTTGGTTTTAATTTTCACAAGCTCATCTTTTTTCAAACATAAATGATAAATTTAGATACTAATTCGACATTTGCAGCTTGCATCCTTATGATAGAACTTGTATAAAGTTTGATACATTGTGATTATCGAAAAAAAGCCGTTTTGGAAAATTTTGGGTTACGTTCTTTTTCCTTTCCACAGTCAATATTAAAGCGAATAGGATCAGTCGATTCCTTAGGCTTGAATTACCCTATGTGCATACCTAACTCAATATCGCTCATTTTGGAAATAGTACGTTTTGCATTATAACCCCACAATTACTATCACATGTGTACAATGTACATTATAATAATATATTATGATATGAAAGCGATTTTAAATAATATAAAATTTAATTTGATATTTTTTTTCTTCCACTGATTGTGTTACATTAATATTACTAATATACTACTACTAAGCGAAATGGAATATTTCATTTTTAATACAAAAATGAACTGCTTTGATAAAAATAAACTATCAAAGCAGTTTGTGTATTTATAATAAAAACGACAAAAAATCAACGAACCTGTCAATATTAAAACATTATTTTTTAACAAGGATCACTTTCTCGCATAACGTAAACGAATAAAAAAAATCACCTTTTTAAAGCTTCGATATCCGATTTCATAAGTCTTCAAATAAATTCCATTTTATTTCTGACGTGTACGCTTTCTCAAATGGTCCTTTTCACAGCGCTGGGGGAATATGACGTGAAATCGCATCTCTTCAAGGATATAACAAGATATAGCTTTTTTAATAAAACAAGGGCAAACCAAAGAGTAAAGTGGGTATTTATTGAATGGTGTCAAAACGATATGAAAAAGGGGAAGGCAGTTTGTTTTCATTTAGCGTACCATTTTTGGGTAACGGTGCGTATAAAACTAAGATATAGAGCAGTGCTACTTAAATATTTTTTTAAAACTAAATTCAACTATTTCTTTCACGGTTCATACGTTCCACTAAAAAGTGTGTAGAAAATGATAGAATAGATAAAACAATTGAAGATTTGTTCTTTAAATTTGGGCCCATTAGATGTGAAGTGATTCGAGTGGTATTTTAGATTTAAAAAAGTTAGATGCGTTGTAATATTCTACACTTCTTAACCCAGATAGATCTATATAGTATGTATAGTATACATAATATGGATAGTATGTATCGTAAAAGTGAAGTAACTAACCTCAGTTAATTACACATATTGCAATAGTGTTATCTCCGTAAAATAAAAATATGCAATCCACCAAAACACCAAATAAAGACGTGATTGTACTTAAAAGCTAGTTGGTACACTTCACCTCTCGAGGGCCCATTTAATAAAATGTATTATTTGAAAATATTACAACATTGTAGTATACAACATCGTGTAAACAAAAGGTAATAATAATGAAAACCCAAGAAAAAATCTTTAAAATATTACTCATATATATGTATTTTATTTAGGAAAAAAAAACCATTGTTACTTGATAATATACACGCACATTTATGATGGACTGGACGTAAATCTTTTAAAAAAAATAGTAAATCATTGAGACATTTATTTCAATTCAACTAAAATTTATTGTAACGTTGACAGACAACTATAAAACGATATTTCTAGTTGAATGTATATTGAACTGAGAGACTGTTTATATTTATTTATTTCCACTATGAAAACATCTGCCTACCGATGGAAAAAAAATAATTGTTTCTAATTGTACTTTTGTGGAGCTTTATCAGAGAAGTATTTGAATATTCGTATTGCGTTACGAATATCCGTAACGCATTTTTTTTTTTTGAATTAGCATTCCATAGAGCTAATCCATCGATGATTCATATGCCAGAATCAAGATATGAACTAAAATATCTCATTAGTACATATTTTTTGTTACTATGTTTGAAAAACACTCTCGTTCAGAGTATCATTGAAGTGCAAGTCCGGCTATGAATTTCGTCACAGATCATCGCCTCCTGAAGGGTATATTGACAGGCAAACTGCCAAACCTATTTCGTACTTCATAAAATGGTAGAGGTGTTTAAGATCAATGTATCCAACCTCTTCAATAAATAATTATTATTAATTACTAGCCGGTACCCAGCAAGCGTTTTAATTGTGTTTATTGAAGCGCATGCTTTCTTTTTGTCTGTTTGACGTTTGTTGCCGATTGTCTATGATACAACACACGCACCACCTGCTGTAATTTAATTGTACTATAACCTTCCCGGAAGTGCAAGCAAAAATTTTGTCAAAGTTTTATTGCAATCGGATGAGTAGTGTGGCAACGCATTAAGTACGAACAAACAAACATTCATTTCCATAACTTTCCACGATTTGTTCCATTCTCTGATCATGATTGTGTGACTTTTATTTCATACGTTAAGTCTTTTTTCGTATTCGAAATTATTGTTCTATGATTACCGTTTCTAAAAAGATGAACCTTACTACAAAACTACATAAAACAAATTATTAAATAAATATAAATAGTAAAAAACACAAATAAATAAATTAATGTTATTGTATTCTTACTATTAATAATCTGTAGTATATGGGAACCATAAAATTATGAATTCCAGAATATAAGATAAATATTTCTTCATCTTATATGACTTGACACAGCTAATAGATTAAAACCTCTTTCAAAAAGACTTTCAAACCTAAAACGTATAATCAATGCACGCATAACCATCAAAATACTCTTAGCATTTACATATAATAGTTGACAAAACATAAAAAAGAAGTGGATCGCCGGTTTTAGTGAAATTTAACAAGCTCCACCCCTGGATTGAAGTATACAATAAGTTAAGTAAGCGTAGTGATTGCAATACTAGTATTACCGAAACAGAAATCCTGGTATTCTAGGTGTTTTTTCAATACCGAACAACCGGTTTTAAAATTCTAAAAAATCTATAAATATATTTAACAAATTAATAAAGAAATTCATTACAAATGTATCATTCAAAAAAATAAAAATATTATCTTCATGCATCGAAAGCAGTTATTAGCCTGGGGAAAAAATCGTTTTTTTAGGTTGCATGGTTTGATTCGTAACGTTTTTTGTGTTAAAAAATTCACCCCTTTTTAGATGAGGCCTTACAAGCTTTCGCTAGGTCGCTGTTTTGGTTTTACACCCTCCTACGATAGGTTTTGTCCGAATATCGAATATTGGCTCACAACCCGGAAGTGGCGCGAAAACTGTTTCCTATTACACTCTTGGGGTTAAGGGATAAGCATATGTTATGTTTAGTGTTCACGAATTGAGGCGATGAAAAGTTTTTTCTTCGTACTTGTTGTCAATCTAATTATATACTTATTTTTATTTCATCCATTTTGCTGTCTTTTGTTTTTCTGGAAAAGAATAAGACAACGTACTGTTGTGTACTTTAAATGAAAAAATCAGCGTGCATTAGATTTCTTTTTTATCATAACCTAACAAAGACAAAGCCGCCTGTGTGGTCGAGTGGTCAACGTCGTTGGCTACCGCTACGGAGGTCGCGGGTTCGACAAATTGATTTTTCAATCGATTTATGAATTTCTGTTCAAAGGCATGGACGTATGTGATGTCTTGAATTCTCCCCTCCCACCCATCCTATCCTATGAACGGGTCGTATCGAGAGCGATTAGCTAACCACTAGTCCTGTCCTACCTCTTTCCTTCTATTCCTACTCTCTTTAGAAAAAGAGCGGTTGAGCAACTGAGTAACAAGCAGTTCTCGTAGAAGCACTTCTGTTGAGATAAAATCCATTAGTAGTCCATATGCTCCACATTGGGAGCGGACATGGTAAAAAAAAAACAAAGACTTATTTAATATATAAAACAATAGTAAACACACACTATCGAAGTAAAGTTTTCTTAATTTTTCTTCCAGTTAGCAGTTTTTTGTAAAAAAAAGGATTTCGTGTATTTTTTATATATTTTTTTCTTTTTCCGGATCTTAAAAGGTTAATTTTTCTCCAAAGAAATGGGAAGGATTTTGTATGCACTTTTACTAAAATATGGAATTTAATGCATTTTACTTGCAGTTTTATTTCACATTTAACGCCATTTTCTTGACCCATGTTATTGGCAATAAAATTACCCCCTTTTTTTCCCTTGTCGTATCGTTGTATTCATTTTTGGGATTGTTTACAAATGGTCAACGTCGTTGGCTTCGATTGTGGTGCCCTCGGGTTTGAATCCCAGTACAACCAGGAAAGGAAATCCCACTCATCCGATTCTAACCATTCTATCCATACTCTCTTCTTATAAGAAAGGATGAGCAACTGGATAACAATAAGTTCTCGTAGATAATAAACTTTTGTTGACATACGCGTCATTAAGAGTCCATAAACTACACATCAGGAGTTGACATGATTAAAAAAATAAATAAATTTAATACAATAAATTAGGATGTTAGAGTATATAACAAGATGTATTGTGTATCTCAGCCAGGGTTGCCAGATCTTCAAAATCACAGATCGTGAAATTCACTTTTTCGAAAACTTGTATATGTGTACAGGTCGGGATTATAGAGAGACATGCAATGCGGGACTCGGGATTTGTCGATTGAGTTCGGGACAGTCCCGCTCAAATAGGGACGCCTGGCAACCCTGATCTCAGCTGACCCAGTATATATATGTAGCTGAGTAATTCCAGGCCTAAACATAGCTCTGATGAAAGAGCCCGCAGAAATAGCTATAAACTAATTTTATAAAACAAAATGTCGAACTAAATACTTTGATATTTTTTACCGTATTACGATGGAGTTCTACCAAGTAAATGACAATTCAATTAATTAAAAAAAACCCATTAGTTTTTAACCTTTATCAATACGAACGATTCAGTTTTTAGACGACGATTTCCTGTATCTAGTTGCCTTCGCTATTCCTATTGAACATTAGCATTGAGTGTCCCATTTGTTTGAATCAATACATTTTGCCAATTTCCCCCACAAAAACTTACAACGTATACCTATGTACGTGAATCATATGGTATTTGAAATTTTCCACGTATCGAAAATTCTTTTTATCGATCCGCCATCAATACAGGGGTACGTGATATTAACAAAACAAGACTATACGCACTTACCATAATACGCCCATAAGTGCAGAGTGTAAAAGAAACAGTGCGACTGAATAAGTAATTATCGTATTATTTTAAACTAAGTATTTGATCAAAGCACCTAGCCTAAGATGATATTAGTTGTTCATCTTTATATTCCCCCTTCACTTGGAAATACAATCGTATGTTTAAATTTGACATTTGTCAAAAAGCCATTTGTAATCATGTTTACCATCGATTTTTACTATAACTATAATACTAAATATATCGGGTGTGTGGTCGAGTGTTAATGTCGTGGACTTATAACACAGAGATCACGGTATCGAATCCCAGTACGGACAGTGTTTATAGATTTATATGTCGATCGATTTATGAATTTCTGTCCGAAGGCATGGATGTATGTGATGTCTTAAATATCCTCCCACCTATCTTATCATAATTAGCTATCCAATAGTCTTGTCCGAGTTATATCTTTCTATCCCTACTCTCTTTCAGAAAGAGAGGTTGGGTAACTGAATTACAAAATCTGTTGTGATACCTCCATTAGAAGGCCATATGCTCCAAAGTGAGAGCAGACACGGATTAAAAAAAAAAACTTGATATTTTTAACAGTCTAAGTATAATAATGTAAATGATTAATTAATAAAAAAACATATTGATCACAAAAAAATAGTTTTTTATATTACATAATTACCTTAATAAAAACGCAATATTCTTTTGTACTTTATTCCACTTTATTTAAAAATTTCAGGACCGGTTTCGCTCTTTGCTAGCATTGTCAACTGATGTCAACAAAGTCAACGCTCGCAAAAAGCGAAACAGGCCCTGACCTTTTTAAACAAAGTGGAATAAAGTACAAAAGAATATTGTGTTTTTATTAATATAATGCTTTTCCACCAAGTGTTGATAGTGAACAAACTACATTGTGTGTCCCATTATCTCATTTCAAGAGATTAGTTATAAAGGCTGATTTGGCTCTTTGCCATTCATAAACGATTAAGTTCGAATGGTGCTGGACTTTATGAGTTTGTTGTCAGTTTTTATCGGACACACTGTGGTCCGAAAGTCCGATTAATATGACATGGTGGATTCGAGCTAAAAAGCCGTTCTTCAAATGTCCCCTCTAAATAATGTATTCACATGGATTCGCCCTTTTTCGGGCAATGCGATAGTACGAACCTACCGGCCAGTGTTTCCACAACTGTTCCAAAAAAAGACCTACAGCTAAATTTGTTTTGCTAGAACGTAAAAGATTTACAGGTCATATCAATGTATTCTTAGGCATAAAAACAATATGATTTTAAAAGGGCTGTGGAGTCTTGTAAAAAAATACGAGTCCGACTCCGACTCCAGCTTTAAAATGATAAACGACTCTTTTAATAATTTCATTTTAATTTATATATGTATGTATTCCATCAGATCATCTTTAGACAGTCAAGCATGCAATGTCAACACTATGGACTATTGTGGTTTGAATACACATGATTAAATACATATTTTTTAAATTTTTGAGCCGCTCATTTTTCACGACTCCGACTCCACAGAACTGGTTTTAATTACAGCAGCAAAATTCTCATTATTCGACCACTTTTAAGGTGTTCACTGTCAATTCTTGGCGGACAGCGGTTTTGCTCATCACAAGCATTATCAACTTATCAGTTATAAAAAATAAGTAAAAAGGGATAGGTTTTTTTATTAAAAATATTGAATATTTGATCGGAGGGCTGCAAATAAGTCAACAAGGCATTTTCTTAATTTCAAAACTATTTGCAATGTTTCAGGGAAGGGATGTAATTTTTCATAGCTCTTATACCCAATCATTATTAAAGCTAGCGTGTTATGTTACTATTTTATGAGCTATCGAATTTATTGAATAAAAATATATAGTTTTTTTTTTTCCATGTCCGCTCCCAATATGGAGCATATGGACTCCTAATGGAGTTTATCTCAACAGAAATGTTTCTACGAGAACTGCTTGTTACTCAGTTGCTCAACCTCTCTTTTTCCAAAGAGAGTAGGAATAGAAGGAAAGGGCAAGGACAGGACTAGTGGTTAGCTAATCGCTCTCGCTACGCCCCGTTCATAGGATAGGATGGGTGGGAGGGGGGAATTCAAGACATCACATCAGTGTCGGATCCAGAAATTGTCCCAGGAGGGGGCCATTCAATTTTAAAATAAGCATGATACATAAATAATACATTAAAAAATAGATGAAAGCCTTTTTTATGCGATTTTTTTTTGCGCGATTTTGAAATTACGCGATTTTTTTGGACGGAACCGTAAAAAAGTATTTTTTGCGCTAATTTTAGGAACAATTTTTTTTTTCATACATTTTTGATACTTTCTTACGCGATATTTTGATTTTTGGAACCGATTTATCAAATCATATGAAAGTGAGGTTTTTTTACGCGCCACCTTCCTCCAATGTATCGCGTAAAAAAAGATTGGGTGTATATAAAAATAGTCAATACATAATTAAGTAAGTATGTATTCTATAAAACATAGTAAACTAAACAATTAAAGAACCTATTTCAAAATAAAGTTTTAATAAATTATAAAAATGGAAAATAAACTCTCCCAAAAAGGGGGCCATGGCCCCCATGGCCCCCCCCTTGGATCCGCCAATGCATCACATACATCCATGCCTTTGAACAGAAATTCATAAATCGATTGAAAAATCAATTTATAAAACTGCCCGTACCAGGATTCGAACCCGTGTCCTCCGTAGCGATAGCCAACGATGTTGACCACTCGACCACACAGGCTGGCAAATAAAATATATATTAAGTAACTTATTAACAAATAATATATCGTTTAATTGTGCTCGTACTTTTCTTTTATATTGGAATTATTTTACGTGTACTTTATTTTAATTGGGCCTTCTTGAGGTGAATTGAGCCAACTATTAAAACGGTACAACTTTTTACTTAGAATTTCAAGTACAATCACGTCTTTACTTGCTGTTTTGGAAGATTGCATTTTTTTTATATTTTACGGAGACTACAAATTGCAATTTGTAATTAATTGAGGTTAGTTCACTTTTACGACACTTTAAGATGTGTAGAATATTACAACGCATCTATATAATTAAAGTCAATAGCTGATTTTTTTATCTAGATTAGATTGCAAGTGTGAAGAGTTCCAAGATTGACACAGCTATAATTTTTATTATTTTTGAACTAATTTGATGTTTTAAGCCGTCGTTGATAATTTTAGACGTACTAAATATAAATTTAATTATAATGCGTATTTATACGATAACTATTGCATAGCTCTGATCCTTTTCTTAATTTAACAAGGGTTTCGCCGGCCTAAACTAAATTTATACCACCCATGACATTAGTACAAAAAAGCTTTTTACATCTAATTTTGTAAGAAGTCTCGCGTAGTCATTGTTTATTAAATCATACATTTGTTTTGTGAACGTACACGACAGCGCCCTGTCAAGTCAGTGGTTATGGAGAGACGTTGGAACTGGCTGAGTCACGTGCTGCGGATGCCTCCAGAAAGCTTCAATCCTGCCTGCCTCTTCTTTCGACCGGTGGGATTCTGGCGCCCCGGACTTCCGTCAGATACTATCCATCGGATGTACTTGTCGGAACTGAGGGATGCTGGCATATCATGGAATGAAGCAAAGCAATTGGCAGAAGACAGGGAAACATGGAAGTGCATATGCTCCACATAGGGAGTGAATGTGCTCAAAGACGAAGAAGAAATAGTGTCATGTTTTTCACATTCTTATAATGGAGCTCTAACTAGTAAATGGCAATTTAATCCCCCTTCATATAAGGATGCGTTTAAGTAAAACTGAATATTATTCAATACTCCTACGCCCGAATAAAAAAAGCTACAAAGACGCACACCAATGGATACAAATTCATTTGGGTAAGGATTGAAAATCTGTACATGTTGCAATGATGTCGTTGGCTTTCGTAACAGATCTCACGGGCTCATTACCAATACGAACAGCTTTTTTCAATCGATTTCTGTTCGATGGCCAATGAAGCTAACGAATATGATCAAAGAAGAAGAAGACATTTGTATAAGTATTAATTTTAAGACTTAGTTAATATTATATACTCTGGAATAGTGTTCCTGTTTCAAAATTGATTGGCAGTGGCACGTCACGTTTTGACACACGTTTAACATTATAATATGGCATGGATGTCTCTGCGCACAGTTGGAGAAACTCTGCCGCATTGTACATTTAGGAAAAAGCCATTAGACGGACATCGAATGAAAAATTAATGCCCAGGCGATTCTAATTGCGCTTGTGTTAGTGAGTAGTTTTTTCGTGAATAAAATAGGAAAAGGAAAGTGAAATCACTAATGACTAAAAGAATATTGGCCTATATATTACGTCTACCCTCCTGGTGGCGTACCCGGGAGGGACATTAGTGTATCCGAATCGATTATTGGTTGATTTAAAACAAGCGAGAGTGTCTTTGTGAAAATCCTTTGTTTGGCAAGCCATAAATAATTATTCTTCCTGGACGGAAAGCGAAATTCTGGCGGAACGAATGACAGCCTTTATTAGGTATATAAATTTATTTAGTAAGCTATTTCGAAATCACGCCATCGCCATAGTTCTGTTGGCTAATGTGGTCATGAATGATGTTCGTTATGTATTTTCTCTTTGTGTTGATCTTGAGCGACTTGAGTCTGAAAAAAATATTTGACAAACTGGCGTTTATAAGCTGTAATGTCAATCTCTTAAAAAAACATACATGTCCGTTCCTTATGTGGAGCATATAGCCGCCACGCGGCACCTCCACGTTTCTCTGTCTCCCGCCAATTGCTTTGCTTCCTCCCATGACATGCCAGCATCCCTCAGTTCCACCGAGTACATCCTATGGATAGTACTCGACGGACGTCCGGGGCGCAGGAATCCCACCGGTCGGAAGAAGAGACAGGCAGGATTGAGATCCGTAGCACGAGACCCAGCCAGTTCCAACGTCTCTCCATAACCACTGACGTGACGGAGCGTCTTGCATTTCCCTTATCTACGAATTCCTCACAAAAACATGATAACGAAAATGTCAACTAATCTTTTCTTGTAAAAATGACTGAGTTCTCATTAAGGTGTTTAAAAAAATCCTAATTTCACTTTAATGGCGTTTTATTTTCTTTTAATACGAACGATTACTGTGTTGTTAGCCATAGGCATGCCAAGACTCTGAGGAAGGAATTAGATTGAGAATTCGATAAACGTAAGCTGGCGTGTTAAAAAATAACTAGATTACAATTTTATTTCCCATAATAATAATTTTGTCACTACTGTACAATTAAAACGAATGCCTTTACATTGTTAAAAAATAATTACAAAAATAACTCAAACAGTCCGCGTTATAAATAAGTATTATAGTTAATATTTTTTGTTGTTTTTAATACGTTTTATGTAGATATAAAAGATATCCATAAAATAAAAAGTCTGGTCGTGTAGTCAAGTGTTCGATGGTTTATTACTTTAAACGTATTCAATTATACTTTCGATGGGTTCGGCGGTAACTTTGTGGAAGTTCATTTAAATATAAAATAAAAATAACTTTGATTATTCCACGTATTGTGTATCAAAATGTGACACGTGTTTCGCCTCTTTCAGAGGCATCCTCAGACAACTACTTTCGCAAATGTTTGCTTAAGTACGAATGATTTTAATTTTACTATTCTGATATATTATAATAAAGATCAAAATAAAATGGGAGGGGATGAGAAAAACAAACAAACGATAATGGTAATACAAATGACATTTACATTAAGAAATGATTATCTAATGAGTTGGATCAATTAGGACGGGTTAAACGGGTTATCTGAGGATGCCTCTGAAAGAGGCGAAACACGTGTCACATTTTGATACACAATACGTGGAATAATCAAAGTTATTTTTATTTTATATTAAGTATTCAATTATAGTGTCTACGGGCTTGAATTATATCAATTTATTTTTCATTCGATTGATGAATTTGTGTTTAAAAAATGGGTGTTTTTTTTTACCGTCTATCTCACCCACACATCTTAAAAAATATAATTCAGCGATCAAAAAAAAAGTCCTTTGATGAAAATTTTCTTTTAACGGTTCCTTTTCTAGAAAATTATATTTAAAGAAAAAAAATAGCTCTCCATATTAAATTATAATCTACTGCAAAAATATTTCATAACTACAACACATTGAAAAAGGTTATTGCAGTCGTCGTATTGAAGACGACAGGTGAGCTGCGAAGCAAATTCAAAGGCTGAGCAGGCCAATCTAACAAATGCGCGGCATAATTTCAATATTTTTGCAAACATCAATATGTCAAATTTGAAATAAAAAATAGTAGTTTATTTGGTTATGCTTTACAAAATTAAAATAATTATCATTTGATCCCATTAGAGGTGATGTGAACCAAGTGGTATTTTAGAAAAAATACGTTAGATGCGTTGTAATATTTTTGACGTCACAAAGTATCGTTTAAGTGAAGTAACTCCAGATAATACACATTGCAGTGTTATCTGCGTAAAATAAAATAAGATTGTATATATAAGTCCAAGAAAAAAGTTTTATCATTCTACTAGTTGGCTCACTTCACCTCTCGAGGGCTCATTAAATAAAAAATATCAGAATTCATTTTTTTAGACAAGTTAAGACAAAATAAGCAGAATGAAACAAATAATCATTCGGTAATTAATTTATTAACATGTTTTATAAATTGTATTAATTTTACGTGATTCTTTACAAATAATCCATATTATTTATATTATGAATAATTTATAACTATTTCTTGTGCTGATAAAAGGTAAGATTCAATTCTAATTTTATTATCTAAATGTTCAATTTACAATTTATTTTCGTTAATTATGTTTTTGTATTAAAATTTGTAATGTTTTATTGGAGTGCGAGCTAACCCAATAAGTGTACACTGGAGTTTTAAAAATGCTGCGAGGCCGCGGAAAATTAGTGACCATCACATTTATTTAAAAAGTAAAGAGTATCTTTTTGTATGTAGCAATTGCAAAAGACCAACAAAGTAATTACTGAATAAAGGAGGAATAGAAATCCATTCAATTTTTATTATCCATACAAGATAATATCTTCTATACCGACAAAATAATTGAACACTGAAATCATTAATATTTTACCATATGTCTTCTTTCAATGTAATTTTACGATCAACCCTGAACACACACGGAAAGTTTTGCTGATTAGCTAGCTATATGTCATTTATTACAAACTATATCGACTGTGGAAAGGAAAACGGACGTAACCAACACAGAGCTAATTTTACAGAATGCACAAAAAACGTGTTTTGATGATTTTGGGTCATATGCAAATTATTTATTTATTGTTAAAAATTAAAATTATAGTACATGACATAACAGCTGACGCCAATTCGCCATGTACTTGACAAATATAAAGAGACAAAATATAAAATTATGAAATATACACATTCTTAAAGTGCACGGAGACTTCTAAACTGGTTTTTAATTGACATTATCTAAATTAATTAAAGAAATTGTCTAGGAAAAACCTTTATTTCAGTATTTTTTCTTGGTTTCAATTTTCACAAGATCATCTTTTTTCAAACTTAAATGCTAAATTTAGATACTGATTCGGCGTTTGACACATACATCCTTTTGATAGAACATGTATCAAGTTTGATACATTATAATTATCGAAAAAAACTGTTTTGAAAAAACCGGGGCTGTGGAGTCGCGTGAAAAAAATACGACTCCGACTCCAGCTTTAAAATAATTAACGACTCCGACTTCGAGGAAATTTTACAATAATTTCAGTATAATTTATATATATATGTATACCATCAGATCATCTATAGTCAGCCAAGCATGAAATGTTAACACTTTTGACTATTTTGCTTAACTCGATGGCTGCCACAGACGAGATATGTTGTATTTTTTTTTTGTGCTCAACACGCCAGAGACGAGTTATCTCGTCAATAATTAATTAAATTAACATTTGTAAATTATAGCCAACGTTATAGGTAATTACTATTAATTATCTACGGCAGCTAAAATGTTCACCTTTTAGCTGCACATAATAACACATCATTAAATATATTTTTCAAAAAAAATCGAGCCGCTCCGCGACTCCGACTCCACAGCCCTGGAAAAAACTGTGGGTAACGTTCTTTTCTTTTCAACAGTTGATTTAGTATGTACATAACTTCATTGTGTTACTACAACTTTGTATTTTTCAGAAACCAAATACTATTCTAAATATTTCGCTATATATTCCTACTCGTATTTACTTAATTATATGATATACGTAATGTAGTAAATGTGCAGAAGCTTGCTGTATTATGTGTCACGAAAGCTTTTATCTTTGTTCATGCTAATGACATTTGAGTATGTACATAAAAGTAGGTGAATACTTTTCTTCACATTATATTGTGTAAGTAAGCATGTAGCTGTTTTTTGTTATGTAATAATTGTTGTCGGGTCCTATAGAGCAGCGGTTAACGTTGTTCGCTTTCGTGCCGGATCTCACGTCTTCGAGTCCCAGTCAATGCTCTCTATAAGACAAGAGATTAGTTGCGCGGGCAAATCAAATACCAATTGACTAGTTGTCTTGGAGTGCGCGCCAACCCAGAATGAGTGCGCGGGGGCTTTCAAACTGCTGCGAGGCCGTGCGCGCGCGGAGTTAACCACTCTAAAGCTAACGACCACCGGTGTGTCGTATACCTATTAACCACACACGCTACCCACCAGTGTGTTGTCATTATTACGACGTCAATAAATATTTTTTATAGTTTGCATCATTGAAAAAGGGTCCGAAATCTCTTAAGGACTCAGAAAATGAATATTAAGTTTTCCTTTATTAGTTTTTAGAAAATTGCTAGCTTACAGGACAAAAAACGTTATTTTTATTCTAGCTATTAACGGGTTAAGAAAGAACGTTGGACTCACAGTACAAGTAGCATTTTTTCGATCGATTTTATCAGTTTCTGTTCCAAGGCATGGGTGTTTGTGATGTTTAAAATTTCTTTCCCACCATTCCGATCCTTAAATAATTGGGCGTAGCAAGAGCGGTAATTTAACCGCAAGTCTTGCCCTAGCCTTATAATTCTATCCCTACTTCTCTCTTTTAAAAAGAGAGGTTACTGAGTACTGAGGTACTCTACACCAGGGTTTCTCAACGGTGGGCCATGTGGCCCCCAGGGGGCCACATCATGTTCTTAGGAAGACACAGAGATTTATTTTTGTTTTGGGGAGCCACAGCACAGTTCAGAGGGGGCATGGGTAATTTTGAGCAAATTGAGGATCTCAAATTCCTCGGTGAGATAAAAAAAAAGGTCTTTAGGAGATATTCTGGGAAAAGTATACCAAATCCGGGATTTCATTTACGGTACTCATATAATAATTAATTAATATTGTATGTATGTATATTGATTTAAAAAAATGTAGGAGTATACTACTATTGTGGGCATTTAAATAGAAAGCACTTATTTAAAAAAAAAAAAAGCCAAAAAACGATACCAATCTGAGCACTGTAGCTAATTTGCAATCATGTGTTTTATTTTTGCCATTTACGAGTGTTGAACAACACATAAACGTGTCCGAGCTTAAAAGCACACAGCCGCCGAAATATTCACAACAACCAACACACACACAAAAGAAGAGTGGCAACTCGCACGACAATCAGCCCTTATTTTTAATGGCACGGGGAAGAGGGAGGCAGGGTGTCTTGGTGAAATCGCCAGTGCTTTATCGACCGCCGATGTGGGCCTGATAAGGGCCGCGGACCTCCTAAGTATCACCCAACACCAGGGACAATTCGGATAGTGTGCGGAAATCAAACTGTTTTTTTCGTGTTTAATATTGCCATAATGTGAGTGTCAAATATGTGTATCCAATTTAGGATTTTAATACTTGTTTTTAATAAGAGTTGATTGTTAGTTGGTGATGATAATGCAAAAGCATTAGTAGTACATATACATATAAACTTTTCTCACTATATGCAATTTAAATAAATTAAATTGAAAGTACTTACAATAAATGCTCCCTCTAAGACAAGAGGTAAGCTGTGCGGAAATGTCAAAGGCTGACCGATCAAATATTAATTGAAGAACTGTCTGGTAGTGCGTGCCAACCCAGAATGAGTGCGCGGGGGCTTTCCAATTGCTGCGCGGCCGCGTGCGCGTGCAGCTTAGAGGGAATTCATGTATTATAATTACCTATATTATAATAAAAAATAAAATTATACCTAAAACAAATTGTTAATTATTGTCGAGTACTTGGCGCAGCGGTCAACGTCTACATACGGCTTTATTGCTCCCCTCCGATCCCATCACTGACATGCCTAGTTGTCGCAATCACACGGATGAGAAAAAAAAACACATCGGATTACCCTACTCTAAATTGTTTCCTATATATGTTACCTTTTCTCTCCCAATTCCTTTCTTTTTCTTAATCAAATGTACCAAAACAAAAAAAAAATGAAATGGGCCCACAACATCTAAATTAAAAAATATATAACCTTAGATGAAAAGGAGATTGGAGCTCGGTTCTACAGTTCCCCGTATAAAGATGAAATGACACTGATGATGATGATGATGGAAAGTAGGTCCTCAATATAAGAATATACATAATTATAAATCGTCATACCAATTTAAGTCAAATGCTCACTGGCCTAATCCGCTCCTGCACTCTACTCATTTTGGCCACGTAACCGCCCTCCCGCGGAGGGTGAGGGACTCAGTAATTCTTGCGCCACAGGTAAAATATGTTGTCGTGAATATCGATACGGAAGCGTTTACACGTGCGTGTTTTTTTTGTAAATTGAAATGATGCCTACCATCTGGTTTTATTGACAAAATGTGGATCAATAATTCAATTCTTTTTGTAATTAATATAGTATTTTTTTACCATTTACGCTCCCAATGTGCAGTATATGACCTTATTAAGTAGCACGCTGTCTAGTTGGTAAGAGCTTGGCTCTACTGACCAAACGGATATTGGTTCAATTCCCGGTAAGGTCAATGTCAAATTCAAACACTTTTTGTACTATTTTTTTTAATTTTTTTACAAGTTTTGGCCACGAAACGTTTTTCTTTTATGTAATGCCTTTTTTTACCAAAAATTGAAGTGGACATTTTGAAAGAGAAACACAATATTTCTTCGTACTTCATTCCACTTTATTTAATAGGACAGGACCGGTTTCGCTCTTTGCGAGCATTGTCAACTGATTTTTGAATTGTCGAGCATTGTCAAATGATGACTGTCAGTTGACAATGCTCACAATGAGCGAAACCGGTCCTTACTTATTAAATAAAGTGGAATGAAGTACAAAGGAATATTGTGTTTTTATTAATATAATGCCTTTCCACCAAGTATTGACAGTGAACACCCTAAAAGTGATTTTGAAAGAGAGTTGAGATAATCTGAATCAGAGACAGAATGCTAATTAGACACCAGAAAAGGTTTCCCACGCCTGACGTAGAGATTAATTCTGGATATCTACGTAATAAATAAAAAAATACTATATGATAGCTTAGAGAAGCTTCAAAAAGAGTAGAAACACGTATCAAAGCTAGAAATAACACAAGAAGAATAACAACGCTATATTTTTTACATTTTACATTCATATATCTAATAATAATGTATAATTGAATAAACGACTGATATATATTTGTAGCAGAATGGAACCCAAGTATATTAATTAAGTGTAATATTATATATTAATCCTTAGTTCAATGTAACTTCTGTTCCACTAATCCAATCGTAATAGGTGTGTCGATAAGTCATTCATGTAATAAATAGGTCATCATCAACATAGCCTAAAAAGCACTTCAATCATTTAAAAGAAAAGTAGGGTAACCATACAAATTTGTTGGAGAGGGAATATTTGTTTTTTTTTATGAGAGGCTTAAAATGTTCATGCTTCTTCTTTTTCTAGGTTTTACATTCAAAGATGAAAGCGTTGCTCGTCCAAAGCTTTCTATACCAGTGTTTATTAACATATTTGTATCATGTTATCATTATGATGTCATTATTGAATATCATGAACTGTCAGTTCAAGTTCATTTGTGTACTTGAACACCTGAAGACGCTGAAAGGTGAAACCCACATTGGTGACAGAACTTTTGCGAATATATAAAATTTAGATTGACCCATATTTCATTTTGAAATGACGTTTTAATTTTTAGGGGGTGAAGCATTAAATAATAATTGAGGCCTGTATAAATAAAGGCAGCAAACTCCATAATGGAATTGTTTTCAGAAATTACAAGAAACTTTCAAGCAACAAGATTTCTGCATGTTAATACGTTGGATTCCGGAGCCGTGTTTTCACGTGATAAGTTAGCCAAGCGTTGAATCCCGGAACCGTGTTTTCTCGTGATACGCTATGCTTTCAAATAGAGCCATAATTGTGGTATTAAGCATGTTTTTTTCATAAAAGACTCAGTATTACCATTACAGCAGATACTCAAATCATTCTAAATCTGGCTTTTAATTATTACTTTTATTAAAAATAGTTACTGATTTTACCAACCAAAATTTAAGGATATCATAAAGAATTTGATGCGTTCATTTTTACATCTAAAGATCACATGATGGTGCAGTCTCCGAGTTCATTTTAAATTGTAAATTAAGATATTGCATGATAAAGAATATCAAAAAGCATTTCTAAAACTATTTTGTTACTAATGACAACAGCATAAAATAAATAAGTCCAATTGAACCAGCAATGTGTGCGCTGGGCAAAAAAAGGAGTAAGACTCGGTACTAGTGCAAAAATTGTAATATGGCTTTCCATAGCAGAAAATTCTGGCAATAATGCCATAAAGAAGTAAATGATTATAGCTTTTCAAACAAACACAGAAAGTTTCATTTGATTTGACTTTGTGGTTTTACAGTCATAGTACTTTTAGTAAACCGTATACTGAGCTTCGAGAACAGATGCTTGCGTCGGATAATGGGGGTGAGGTGGTTTGATTTTGTGAGGAATTCAGAGATAAGGGAGCGTACAAGACAGCGTCCTGTCACGTCAGTGGTTATGGAGAGACGTTGGAACTGGCTGGGTCACGTGCTGCGGATGCCTCCGGAAAGCCTCAATCCTGCCTGCCTTTTCTTTCGACCGGTGGGATTCCGGCGTCCCGGACGTCCGTCGGGTACTATCCATAGGATGTACTCGGCGGAACTGAGGGATACTGGCATGTCATGGGAGGAAGCAAGGCAATTGGCAGGAGACGGGGAAACATGGAGGTGCCGCGTAGCGGCCATATGCTCCACATAGGGAGCGAACATGGCCAAAGAAAGAAGAAGTACTTTTAGTAACTAACTAAGAAAAAATGCAATTCTCCAAAAATAAACCGGGCACACGGGATAGTTTTACCTGATTTGGGCCGGGGCCGAACATACTAAAAAAAATGTATCTTTAAGCATTTATGGCAATATCAAATCATTCAATGAATCTGTCACGTACCTTAATTATTTTTTTAAATATACTGAAGTTTAATAAGTTTGTTTTTGTAGGTTTTAATTATATCACATTTAAAAGATTTCAGTAAAATTCAGAAACACAGTTTTACGCCTATTTCATTTAGCCAACCTTCTCCAGATTTACAGACCTTCCTATCTCTTTTTGTATAACAGAAGTCTTCAATGCGTAGACACATCATCCGATTGACGTGGTAGATACATTTTCACAAACTTACGTAATATAAATTGAATATATTGAAAAAGGCAAGGAACTCGTGCAAAATCATAAGGTAGGTTCCATTATATAAAAAAACGCGTAAATGGATACACTGCTTTCATATTAATTTTTTTCCAAACATGCGTCCATTATGCTGAAAATATTCATAATTATTGTAGCCGAGAATTTTTAATCTTATTTCAAACATGTTGCTACAACACAAATATCACACTGATTAATTAATTATGTGTAGTAAAATAAACTTCATTGCAATTTGTGATCGTTATTTTTATGAATGTTTGTAACGTTGTTTAACAATTGTGAGCTTAGTAGTCCGTGAGGTCTGAAACATTGCCGAAAGCCGCGCTTTGTAGGTCCAAATTTTGTTTTTTTTAACTCATTTAATTGTCACCCTATAATAACAGTATTCTTGGATTTTCCCCGACAGCCCGTAGTTCGAGTGTCACATATTGTCGTAATCTCCCACAGCATCTCACAATTTTAAATTCCGGCCCTAAAATAAGGCGACAATATCCCGTGTAACGAATAAATTCAACAAAATATGACAACGTACATACAATGCAGCTTGGTCCATTCGGCTTTCTCTGCCGGTTTTTGTATCGGGGTTAGACGTTAATTCTCACAAAAATATGGCGCACGGAGAAGCCTCGGTCCAGAACTATACCGTCGTATTTGCAAGTTTCTTAACCGGTCATGGAAAATCGAATGCGACACTCTTTGTTGGTTTATAAGGCTTTATTGTACACGTGGACATGCTCAACTGAACTTCTATCATATTCTAATGGACTTCTCTGAAAAGAATTATGAAAAGGTAGACCTGTTTGCTGCGGCCCGTCCTCACATAGGACCAATAGGCTAAGTTGAATTGATTGCAATCAAATCTTATTTGACAGAAATTCTAAAAAACATGCTTTTATTTAGAAATTGAGTCAATTAATTCGTCTTAACCAACGAGCTTTAGGTATACAGATTAAACACAGGATACTTAATATCAACATGATTTCAGTGGTTGAGAAATTTATGGTTATTGTGTTACCTAATTATTATTTTTTAGATATTTTTCAAGCACATAAGTGAATGGTTCAAAATCAGTCCCATGCAGTTCTGCATTGGCCTTGAACGTGAAGAGAGATCACTTTTGCTTTTAATATCATAATGTCACTAATATTACATAATTACGACAGTATTTTATTAACATAAAAGGGCATCATGAATAATTTATAAAAATATCTTATAACGTTTTATTTAAAAGACTAAAAAACAAATAAATCTTTTACAAATATAGAATTTTAGTTTTTATACTAAAATAATAATTTTTGATATTAAATTTACTGTGATTAGAAAAAAATCTAAATATGCATGATAAATATAATATTTTTGAAAGAAGTGGTGTTAGGACATTCTATTTGAGAGGCAATAAATATGGCGGACCGGGTGTCCTTGGCCCTCAGAACAAAAATGGCCTCCACCAGAAAAACCACATTTTCAGGGCCGAATCCAGTGAGGTAATTAGGTGAGAATGCCTCCAGAATTTAATACAAATACGAATTGAAAAAATGCAAATGAATAAAAGAAAGTATTGATTTTTTTATATACGTTAGTATCGATATCTACGTGTAATAAAGGATGACAATAATATGATAGAAAGCTATCATTTTGGGAAGACAACGAAAACTGATTAGAATTAAAAATATTTATTATTATAGTAATTGTAATTGTAACCTAATTATAATTGAAAAACTTTTGAATATTTATAAAAAAAACAATACAATTTTATCATTTTAGTATTTATATAATAACTCTTTTAATTTTAGAATAAATTTTCGTTTTATACAAAACTATTTTTGTAATATAATATTGATATTGTCAAAAAAAAAACTGGGAAAACTGGCAGTAACTCAGACTATTTTGTCTTAAAAATATTACCTCGTCCATTTATAGTGAAATTCTTGACACAATAGACGTTTATTCTTTTTTACCTTCCCTAAGTCCGGTCCTTAACTACCTCTCGCCCCGATCCCTCCCTTTCCCTCCGCACACCCCGTTATAACAATCCACACGGTGCAGGTTCTCTATCTACCCAACTTATATCTACCTCCTCACTCCCTCCTCCCACATCTTGTGACAAATACCTAATATCTTATGTTTGCCGACCTCTGCTATTCAAATTTCCCTCTACAAAAACGAGTATTTGGAATTAAGGTCAAAGATACTTACTTACTTAGTACCTACTTACACCATATTTATGAGAAAAAATGGAGGAATTAACACTATAGATGGGGGCTTACATTTATCGAACAACTAGGTACATTCTAAGTTTTATAAAAAAAACCACTATTAACCGATACTTAATCCTCAATAAAAATATTCTGTAACAAAGTAAATGCATACATTCAGGACAGCTGTCATTTTTTGTTTCAATGTTCCCGCTAAGGTGTGCACGTCCAAAAATGTGCACGCACACATTTTTCCATCCCCGCATAGGCCGCACACAGAAATATTGTAAAAAGAATTGTTTGTTTCACCAAATTTTATTTTTGCTAGAATACTTTTACTAATTAATACTCGTAAAATCTACTACAAATAGCATCAGTGAGTATATTTTTACATATTTGTATACACTTTTTATTTTGCTGAAAAACTCTCCGGAAAGAATACTCCGTACACGAATATTCCGCACATTTTTTATATACACAGAAACTTCCGTACATAAAAATTCCGGACATTTTTTTATTTTTAATTTTCGAGATTCGACATGATATGAGCCCTGAAGAGGTGAAGTGAGCCAAGTAGTAAAATGGTAAAACCTTTCTATTGCACTCTTAAGTACCTACAATCACGACTTGGCTTGGTGTTTGGGTGGATTGAATTTTTTTTATTTTAGAGAGATAACGCTATTACAGTGTGTAGTTACAGAGCACATTTCACTTTTACGATATATTAAGGCATGTATGTATAATATTCAATTATTATTTTTTTCCTAAAATACCACTTGGCTCACTTCACCTCTCACGGGCTCATATATTCGACACGGAAAATAAACTTTTTTTTTTATTCCGTGTCCCGCTCCCAATGTGGAGCATATGGCCTCCTAATGGAGGTATCTCAACAGAAGTTTTTTCTACTGTTTGTTACTTAGTCACTCAACCTCACTTTTTTCAAAGTGAGTAGTAGGGAAAGAAGGATAAGGCTTGAACACCAATAGTGGTTAACCAATCGCTATTGCTACACCCAGTTATTAAAGGATCAGAAGGATGGGAGGAGAGGAAATAATGCGAATTGACATCACAAGCACCCAGTCTTCGATCACAACTTTAAATTGAATATTTCTCAAATTCACTGTGATCTTACCGGGAATCGAACACAGATCTGCGTGATCGGTAGAGCAAGCTCTAACCATATAGGCCACAGCAGGTGACAAATAAAATAAAAATATAGATATTATTTAATATTTTGGTTTCTTCGCAATCTGAAAAATTGCTCATGCTTTCACTCTGTCTCGCCAACGGCATTCTATCCTGAAATAAGAAGTACAGAAACCATGTAGCAAAGAACTCTTTCTTCTATAACAACGATCTTAAACTTTTAATATCTAACAATCAGTTCTCTACACATTCTTTGAAAATCATGTATTATAAGTTCATATTTTTTTGATAACCTTATTAAAAATATTATAGTCAAAAAAAAACATTAAATCATATTACTCTAACGTGATAAAACGTATTACATATCGACTGTGGAAAGGAAAAAGGACGTAACCCACATTTTTTTTAATACATGTTTTTTTTGATAATCAGAATGTATTTGATACACATTCTATCAAAAGGATGCAAGCTGCAAATACCGAATTAGTATCTAAATTTAGAATTTAAGTTTGAAAAAGATGACCTTATAAAATATTAAAACCGAGAAAAAAGACTGAAATAAAGGTTTTTCCTAGAAAACTTCTTTAATTAATCTTAGATTATGTCAATTAAACACTAGTTTAGAAGTCTCCGTGCACTTCAAGGTTCTGTATAATTCGTAATTTTCATATGACATAAAATCACCAAAACACGTTTTAAGCGCCTCCTGTAAAATTTGATATGTGTGGATTACGTCCCTTTTCCTTTCCACAGTCGATATTATTCATAACATGAAACGTGTGATGCTGCGAAATTATCAACTATTTCCTCCCCTCTAGTAAAAGCTATTTAGATTTAGTATTAAATAATTATGCAAGCGTTTGATTACGGGCGAAAACCCTCCCCTAACAACAGGTGTCATTGTTCGAGTGCTTTCGGAAGTTGAGAAAATTTACCATAACAAAGGAAGGCCTTGATTTTCCCACAGCGAGGGTAGATTCAGATGCATGGCTACCCTCAAGCACACTTCATGTCAAATCAAAGCCAGGGCTGTGAGGCTGATAATATGTATTCGTTATCAGCAGCATACTGCCGTTGTGTGAGACCAAAGTGAGCTCGATTGTAATACGTTAATCGGAAAGTAACGAGCATATGTGAGAGTGGGCAAACTTTTTTATTTAACATAAATATCTATTGAATTATTTTTATTCTGTGCATTCGTACACTTGCTAAAACCAGAAAATGCCGAAAGGCGAAACCCGGGTCGTTATCGACAAAATTTATGGAATTGTACAGAATAAAAATAGTTCAAATTTGACATTAAATTTCCATCAAGCACCTTCAGTCGAAGTTCTAAATTATAAATATATTTTTTAAATATTAAGACGTTTTTCTACAAGAACTGTTGGTTAACTGAATAACCAACCCCATGAGCTTATCCATTTCAGCAGCCATGGCTTTAAACTCAATGATACATTTATTTATTATATAAGCACGAAACATTCATTCACTGGGCGTCAGTTCAAGTTCATCCGTGCACTTGAACGCCTGAAGATGCCGAAAGGCGAAACCCGGGTCGTTAGTGACAAAATCTGTGCGAATGTACATAATTTGAAAGATTCAAATTTTTATATTGAAATTCCACCAAGCACCTTCAGTAGAAATCTTAAATTGACGTAGGTTAAATTAGTATCCATGCAGTTAATAAAATATTCTTTTGGCAAGATATATATATATTATCCTAGTCAGCCCTGATTCCCCCCAGCATCCCCTTCGTCCTTGGATCGCGAATCACAAAACAATAATTAAATAATAGGCGATATGCAAATGATCTCACCGCAAGTGCCTCTCGCGATAAAAGGGTAGTGTGTGCAACGATTTGCTTCGCATGCAAATTTTAGGGGCGAACATGATCCAGGGGGTAATCTTTTGTTAATAATCAACACTTGAGACATGGCAATTTGTCTGGCGTTGGGGTAGTTTTTGTTTTATTGCGTTGTGATACATGGGGTTGATATTGGATGCTGGTCGGGTATTGCAGTTATTTGGCTTGTTATGCTCCCCTAATTAAATAGTTTGCCATTGTTTTTTTTCCCTTTACGTCTCACATCGTAGTTAATAAATGTGATCGCAGACTCTTTAAACCTTTTTTTTATTACCTAAATGATTTAAGGATTTAATGATCAGTTTTTTATGTGGCACTTTTTAAATGTTTTTTTTTTTAACACAATCCACGATTTTATTAAATGATCATTGATCAATACCAGTTTATATGATTATGTATATCAGTAGTTTCCAACTTTTATGTTACTGCGTCTCCATTTGAACAAAAAAATATCTTCGCGCTTCCCCATCCTTTATTTCATATAGTAATAAAGACACGTTTTGTAGAGTAAATAAATATTTTGGACTGTTCGCGTCTCCCTTTGCAATAGCCCACGCCTCCCAGGTTGGAAATCGCTGATGTATACTATACATCATACCTTTAAGAAAAAAACATACTAAAGCATATAAGTTTCTATAAACCAAAGCAGCGGTGGGCTGCCAATACGTTAACAAGGGACTCGCTTAATCTCGAAGCAATTTTTAGTGTTCTGAGGAACGAGTGAATTTTCTTCTCGCTCTTATGCAATTACATACAAAGTTTAAATAAACAATCGATTTTTATTTAATACAAGTATAATATGTAACAATGTGCAATTTACCGTAAACTTATCAATGTAAATATCTAAAAATGTTCTATTCTGTATACTGAAGCTGTCATAGATAATATACAAATTAGAAATTGCAGTTATTAACTAATTTGATATGTGTATAAGTTAACAAAGGGCTCGGCGGCCTCAGTAAAATTCAACAAGGGGCTCACGCGAGCCCCTTCCAGCATACCCCTGCACCGAAGTATATTATACTAAGCAAATGAAAATCATAAGCCCGCTTTACACAAAGACGTTTTCACTTGCGCTTGAGTGGTGGTGTGCTTTAAAACGAGATTTATAATGAGTTCTCTCGTTACATTGGCTATATGTGTGTAAAGCGGGTTATTGTGTTTATTCTAGCCAGTTGCTCTCTTCTTAAAACCGGACATTGAAGTAGTATGCTAGAATTTTCGTGTTATATAGTATGTATCCTCCCAATAAATTATCTATTTTTTTTTATACAGTTTCAGATAATTAGTTGAAGCATTAATTGAAACCCTGACATCTGTCTCCACTCACCAAGATGGTATAATATTTTCTCGTTAGTAATTAAACGTGACGTCATTCGAATAAGCTCCTCGCCCTCCTGCGCCAACCGGTTGATTCGTAGACAAAATATAAATACCAATATGTACACAGTGTTATGTTTTTATTGCATGAGGGTCACTCTCTCATCTCCAGCGAAAGGGCCGCGTCCAATGATCAATTGACAGCGATGAAGGCACCAGCTTCCGACCCTCATAAGAGTCGCAGCGCCCCCATGGAGCCCTGTGGGCAAACACTTAAACTATCGTTGCCATAATTACGGCTTTATAGAGCGTTTTATGATATAATTTATGTGCGCGAAGCTACAATTGACCCCCGGTTTGCGGAAAGCATCCGTCAGTTTTGTTCAATGTCAGTAGTGACAAACATTGCTGTTGACTGTTTATTATTACATTATTATTTTAGTTAAATGCAGCCTTGTTAATGGTTAAAGAATACTGTTAATGAATTAAATTGTATACTTATCAGGGTCGTGGAGTTGGGAAAAATTAACTACTCCGATTCCATTTTTAATTTGTTGTGTATATGTTACACCGAATCGGTGAAATTGCCTATTTCACGGAGTCGGCAGAAATTTTGCTGAATGCGTGAATTCGGCAAGTCCGTTGCCTATTGCACGTATTCGGTAATATTTCTGCCGACTGAGTGAATTCGCCAGGGTGTATAATTATTGTCTATGGTCAGTGTATAAATTTTTTAACTGTCAACATGACAGTTGAAAAAATAATTTTGACACAGAAGTCAAATTTAGCTTGGCTGTAATATTGTCATTATTGTTTTTGATTGTGAATGCAGAATGATGACGCGTTTTGAAAAGATTATTTCTATACCATGTTCCAACCATTTTTCACGAACTAACTAAAAGGGCCAATCTTCATATTATTAATAACGCTTAATGCGGATCTTGCCGTGGAATTCGCCTAATGATAACGGTATTTTGAATAGTACATTTTCGAAATGTCGTTCTATCCAATGAGAGCGGATTATTTTAAGCCGCGCGTGAATGTTCTGATATCTTCCCGTTTGAAAAATCGATATTTCTTGGTGTAGAGCTGAAGTATTCTATCACCATGGATCATAATATTCGAAAATTTTCGAATAATCAAAGACTTTAATTCGATTATTGTAAACTATGATTATAGGGCTATCGAAATGAATCGTTGGATCGTGTGAGTCGAGTGAGAGCAATATTCTTTGGAGCTGATTTGATCAATTGAATCATAATGATTAAATCTTTTCACGTCTGACCTTGTAAATCTTTTTGAATTCTTTAATACATTAATAATATTTGAATTATGATATGGATTTATCATAGAATAATATTTTGCTTTTTTTTCATACATTTGGATAAAATGTGCAATTGATTTTTTATTGAAAAATTGCATTTGATTTTTATATATTTTGACTGTCTTCCATACTAGATAAAATATAATTTTATGTGAGATTATAATTGTGTGAGAATATATTTTGAATATTTTTCATACATCTGGATAAAATTTGCAATTAATTTCGATTATCCTATATGTGATACGGATTCTCAAATTTTTTAGAGTCAACACCCCCGCCCTCTGTTTTTATGATTTTTGTCATCCTATATGTAACACGGTTTCTCAATATTTTATTAGTCGACATTCTCCACTGTCTTGTTACTGTCACAGTGGAATGACAAACTATTCTTTTGTTTAAAATAAAAATTTTATAACATTTCTTTTTACCATGGGTCGAATTTTTGTTTCTTAATTTAAATTTGATTCAGTTGTAAATTTTTATTATTTACAGTGAAATCCTGTTTAAGCATGTCCAGAATTCACGTTTTCCGATATTTGCGTATTTTTTTACAACCCCAATTATTTTAATTCTTAAAGAGGTCTGGGTGTATTCTTAAAAAACCATTTAGAGAATTAATTTAGCAAAACCTTCTGGCTTATTCAATAAATAAGTTTGCATTTGATTTTCCACGCCAGTAAATATTTGATTTATCAAAAATGCAAAAAAATCACCCCGTTGAGGGCAACGGGCTTACAGCTTGTACATTATGGAAACGTCACCCGTTGAGGTTATGTTGTACAGTGCTGTGTCCGAACGAACGTTATTTGATATTATTGGATGCAAAAATGCGAGTAAATTTAATTTCTAATTTTTATAAGCTTTCTACAATTAAAATATAATTATTTTATCATCACTGTGACAGCTTATTCTTATACCATAGATAGTTCCAATATAACTTATTATGGTCTATGGTTTATTTTGACAACTGTCACAAAGGGAGACATTCCAAAGTCGATAATAGATCTCTAAAATGACGGCCGATGAGTTGATGTCGACGAGTGCTGACTATCATATTACAGTTTTAACTTTTTTGCAAGTTGTATGGAGATGAACGACATTGTAATTAATTAACAATATGCTTTTATATGCTATGAAATGACATTTGGTTTAGTTGCAAAAAACACCGCCAGAGCGCTGTGATCATAGACAACCTACAAAGTTTCTATGAATCTACCTGCTGAATGCATGAAATAAGCAAAAGATTTTATGCCGAATTCACGCAGTCGGCAGAAATTTTACCGAATGCGTGAAATAGGCAACGGGCTTACCGATTTCACGCATTCAGCAAAATGTCTGCCGACTGCGTGAAATAGGCAATTTCACCGATTCGGTGTAACATATACAAATCACTCGAGCCAAAAGAAGTCCTACTGCATGGTACTAAGCCTAAAAAATATAATATATACAAACCCATTGAAAACAGCAAAACATATTTAACCACTCTAAAGCTAACGACCCACCGGTGTGTCGCATACCTACTAACCACACACGCTACCCACCAGTGTGTTCTCATTATTACGACGTCAATAAATATTTTTTAGAGTTTGCATCATTGAAAAATGGTCCGACATCTCTAAACTCTCGCGGCATGGAGACTAGAAAAATACTTCTCTGCCGATGGGGGTCGTTTAGGGACTCCAGTGGTTTCCTCATTATTGGCCTTATTCTTATGAATTTCAAAAAAAAAAATAGTCCAAGGGCTTTAAATATCTCTCTGCATCATTCCTCGTACATTTTTTTTTATAAAAATCCGTGGTTTTTTAATTCATATTTTAAGTTGCGCGTAAAAAAGAAGTCATCCCAGCACACATTTGAAATTGCAACTGACGCATTTAGCCCAGCTATCTTACGAACGATCGCTTATCGCGGGCGCTTATCATGTTATCGCGTTATCGCGTATTTATATAAACTACAAAAGGTCCAAAAAACTATGATATAAGAATACCTTAATTATAAACATTATATCACCCATATTAAAATAGATATTTAAGAAAATGTGAATATTGGGGTCGCATTTCTTGAGCTTAGAACCGGAAAAGTTAAGGACTCACAAAATAAATATTAAGTTTTCCTTTATTAGTTTTTAGACAATTACTACATTACAGGACAAAAACGTTATTTTTTTCTAGCTGTTAACGGGTTAAATAATATTTTGTAAAATTAAAAAATAATGGATTTTAGACTGAGGAATCCACACCCCCATTCTTTATGGAAGATATAATCCTTAACTATATTCAGTATTAGTAAGCCTAATTTATTCAAAAAGAAAATATATTCATAGTATGAATTGGTGAAATAATGACTCATTGAAATGATCTTTAAGTAAATATAAAAAAGGGAAATGATCGAGAAAATTGAAGATCATATCAAAGGAGGAAACAAATAGTTTTCACTATTTTTACGCCGAGATCAGAGTCAGAGTGTTTTTTTAGCGACTCTAAAGAACTGATTAGTGAAAAGTAAAGATACAATATAATCGTCTTTGTGGCGTTTAAAAAATGTTTATAATACAAGTAGAATCGAATTATACTAAACAACTGAATCCTTTATTGTGATACATTTGTAATATTGAATGTTTTCAATCCCTTCCATATTATTTAATTCGCTGGTGGTGATAGGGAAGTTTGCAGGGGTTGATTATGCTGCAGTTACTGCTGCACCCTCGCTATTTAAGGGGATGTAATAATGTTTTGTTTTATGCTTTATATGCAGGTGATAAAAAAACGTTAACTTCATTTGAAAGAAAGAACGCGAATTCAATTATTACATAAACGTGTTTTTTACAATATCGAGTTAAAACAAAATGATCCACTATAAGTTTTCTGTGCAGATATAGGTGGACAGTTACGTGGTATTGACAATTCGCGACCCAAGGTTCAAGGTAGATTTTTGGCGCAACAAAAGTAACAATGAACACCATTAATGGTTCCCTCTAAGACAAGAGGTTAGCTGCGCGGACTGATCAAATATTAATTGAATAACTGTCTTGTAATGCGCGCCAACCTGGAATGAGTGCGCGGGGGCTTTTCAACTGCTGCGCGGCTGCACGCGCGCGCAGCTTAAAGGAAACGTTGCATAGAAGCTTGCCTCATTATTACTTTTATTTCACGAAAAAGTTTCATTTAAAACCTTTTAGTTCTCAGGTTGCAAATTGTATTTATATATTCTATTTTTTATCCATGTCCGCTCTCAATGGAAAGCACATGGCCTCCTAATGGAAGTATCTCAACAGAAGTTTTTCTACGAGAACTGTTTGTTATTCAGTTTCTTAACCACTCTTTATTTCTAAAGAGAGTAGTAATAGAAGAATAGGACTAGTATTTAGCTAATCGCTGTTATTAAAGGATCGGTAAAGGTCGGGGGGACTTTTTTAGACATCACAAACACCTAAGCCTATGCCGTGCGATGCCCAAACAGAAATCGATATATCGATCGAAAACTCGACTGGAACTCGAACCCATGAGATACGGCACGGAAGCCCACAACGGTAATTGCTGCGCCATAGGACCCGAATATTCTATACATACACGTTAATAGTGGATGCGTTTTGCTATTATTTATCTATTTATTTATTGTTAAAAATTAAAATTATATTACATGACATAACAGCTGACGCCAATTCGCCATGTACTTGACAAATATAAAATGCCTTTTGCATTAAACTGCAATGTTTGTATGTCTGCCATACAGTTCCTTTTGTATTTATATTTGTGCATTTTGTATTTATATCTGCCATACAGTTCTTTATAACCCCACCCCACCAATACAAAACTTTTCAGACCGCCGCTCGGTCGAGCGTTTGAAATCAACTAGTCCTTGTAAAAAATAACTTCTGCTGAGATGCTTCATTATGAAGAAGAATATTTAAAATTCATTGGAATTGTACAAGAAAAACGCTTTATATTCTGTGTTGAAAGATACCACTTCTCACAATTTTATAACCGTATCTGATCTAATGATTTGGTCGTAATGCTTATCTCTAACAATAGAAAATTATTAAATTACGAGAAAAAAACACAACTTTACACTTCAATGTTTACAGAAATAACAACTGAATAGATAAATTCGTCATTGCTCATCATATTTCTGAGCAGTGTGTAAATAAAATAATACCTAGTGAATAGTGTTGTATTCTACTTTTTTAGTTACGTTTTCTGCCGCCTATAATGTTTTATGGCAAATTCAATACAGGTTTTTAAACCAACATAAAAAAATGATTACATTGAATGCTCAATTGATACTATTCAAGATTTTATTATTTTAGTTTTATTAGCCACAACAAATTAATACGCTTTGACTTTTTGTAGTAATTTAAAACTAAATAAAACACAGGACTGTATTTAGACGAAAGGTTACCAATTTAAAAAGGGTTAAAAATAATTGCGCTTGTGGATTGGATTGTTTTCACTGGTACAAGTAAACTTGATTTTGGATTTTGTTGAAAATATAACAAAATACATATTTAATATATATATTTTTATTTAACCTTTAGAGGAGGGAATAGTTTTATAAAGACCTTACTTTAATTTACTACCTTTTCTTAACATGACAATTTTGTAACTTTTTCCCAATGAATATAGGTAATTCATACAGACAGACACTCCTGTGTTGAGTTTAAACTACTTTTATACTCATTTACAGAAAAATGGCGCCGACGTACATGTACGTTCATACTCTTCTAAAGGTTAATTATATTTTAAAGTTTTTATCACAACCTCTTTTTCTCACAAATTTTATCTGTGCATATAATATTTTATTTTAGTTAAAAAATAAAATATTGTAACCAGAGTCCTATGGGGAGCTACACTATAAGTACAAATCATCTAACCGAAAGTTCATTTAATTTTAAGCCATTTAAAAATAGCCAGAGCTTAAATTGAATTGGTTTAATTCAAAAAGAATTTAATTGATTATATTTGAATAAAATTTATTAAAAATATCTATAAGTTTATAATGTCTTTTGGTTGGCTGAAACTGTTCCTGATGTTCTAATAAAGTTTGTAAAAATGGTATTTCCTTATGTATAATATTGAATATAAACTTTATTGAAAAAAATAATTTACAATATTGATTGATCTCAATGCGACCCTGTCACGTAAAGATAATATTCCGTACAAGAAAATTATAAATAAACAACAACAACAAAAAACATTTGAACAATTCGTCTTTTACGGTATTCATCATTTTAGAGACACATAGGTAGGTAGGGAAAAGCAATAAAAAGTTTATGGGCTAGTCAACTCTGCATTGCAACACCGCATCTCAATTCAAATGCAAATATTCTTAATTCAAGCAGAACGCAAGTGTATCATTTCAAATTTGAAAAAAGAACAATCGGAAAGAAATTCAGGGTTGCCATATATTTTTTAAATATTCATTGTATTAAAGCTAATTTTATTAGCATTAACATTTTTTATTTATTTGTTCAATTGAAGTCCATTGCGTACAGCGAAATTTAAATAGAGTATTTAAATGTGTGTAGGTTCATCAGATATCAATATTTTCATATTAATTTTTAGAAATTGTTAGTGGTGAAGGCCAATAATAATATGTCAAGTTACACACATTTTAATTATTTTTCTAGATAAATTTTAAAACAGTTATTCTGAAATTTAAGTAGATGCAAAAATAACCAAAATGTACTTCTATTTTTTGCCGATAAATTTTAATTTATGTATTCGACTTTAATTATTGAAGATTTGTTATTGAACACACAAATACTCGTGATTTTATTCCGTGTTTACCTTAACCAAAACTAAAAAACGTGACCCAGTGAAACTAGTGAGGAGAATTATTTTCTGTGTTAAGTGTTAATTCACCCTTATTATCTTAGAGAAGATATTTAACTCCTGACTCACAAACAGCCCTCGTAAATATACTTTTTTTAATTAAATACGATTAGGATAAGCATGGATATGAAATTAATAAATACAAAAATAAAAGAAAAATGTATCTTCTTAGCGACTGAAGATGATCAATGAATGTTAATTCTTTCATGATCAAAAAAAAAATATTGCATTGCCCTAACTTTCAATTATTCTTCAAATAAAAAATAGATTCTCACCATACTTCAAATCAAAGTCAACTAAATCCAATTGCTTATACTTTTTGAACAAAAAGTGATTCCAAATTCGAATTGGTATAATATATACGTACTATATTTTGATTTTCCACGTTTCATTTCTTTTGGACTTAGCTACTTTTGAATATAACGACAAATAATATCATTGATTGGTGTGGCATTACATGTTTTAAAACACACCTGCCGAAACATTTTGCGTAAACTTCACTGTTCTTCGAAAGAGCAAATACCACATTTTTATTGCCTGCATGTTTGTTTACTAAATTTATTATTTCGAGCGCGCAAAAGCATTATGGTAGCCATTTTCTAGCAAACATGTAAACAACATGGCTATCATAATGAAAAAAACAACGGAATGTGTTAAAATATTAACTAGACAAAGAATTTGAACAAGTGTCTTAGAAATTATTAGTGAAAAGTAAGACAAAAATAGCGATCGGATTCTTTCGTACATGAATACTCCGTGCACCATTTTTTTGTTTATATTAAATACATAGATAATATTATAAATGGGCTCATTAAAGGTGAAATCAGCCAAGTACGGTACTTAAGATTTTTAAAAAAGTTAGATGCAGGGGTGGGCTGGAGGGGGCTCGGAGGGGCTCGCGCGAGCCCCTTGTTAAAATTTTATAAGGCCGGCGAGTCCCTTGTTAATTTAAGAGAAAAAATATTCTCAAATCAAATTAGTACATAACTGCAGTTTCTGATTTATATATTATCTACGACAGCTTCAGTATACACAGTAGTACATTTTCAGTAATTTACATTGATAAGTTTACGGTAAATTGCATATTTTTACATATTATAAGTGTATTAAGTAACAATCGATTGCATATAATTGCATAGGAGTGATAAAAAAATCACTACTTCACCAGAACATCGAGATTTGCTTTGTGATGAAGCGAGCCCCTTGTTAACATATTGGCAGCCCACCGCTGGTTAGATGCGTTGTAATATTCTACACGACTTAAAAGTATCGTAAAAGTAAAGTAACCTCAGTTAATACACATTACAATAGTGTTATCTCCGTAAAAAAATATGCAATCCACGAAAACACCAAATAAAGACGTGATTGTACTTAAAAGTCCAAGAAGAAAGTTTTAACATTTTACCATAATAGTTGGCTCACTTTACCTCTCGAGGGCCTAAATAATATAATGTAATTATCTGAAATATTATTGAAAAACGACAAAATGTATTATAATTTTATTTAATATTGTGTTTTTTCCATATTAAATAAAATTATCCACTCCAATCTTGTGTCACTTCTAACGTGTACTTATTACTATATGAAATAAAGGATGGGGAGGAGCAAAGAATTTTTTTTTATTCAAAGGGAGGCGCAATAACATAAAGGTTGGAAGCCACTGATGTAGAGCATACGGCTTTCTAATCTGAACCGATCTTTTTCTACGAGAATTTGAATTTGCTTTTTTATGTTGTTTAACAGTTGGAGCACATGTTATTGGGGAGGGGCTTAATGACTGGATAGCAAACAGTTCTCGTTAAATAAATTATCTTGAGATGGTTCATTGGTTGGAAAAAAATCGTAGTACATTTTTATTTCGTCGTCGGTGTGACAAAAAAAAACATTTAATACTTGATTCGAACAAAATCTATTGAGAATATGTACATGTCAGTTGGTTGCAACTGTAATGAATTTATTTACGTCTATTTAGAAATTTGAGGATAACTCACTTTATATAATTAAGAAGACAACTGTTGTTAGTTAACTGATTAATATTTTGGGTTCGGCAGTTGTGTCTGAATTCAATATAAACATTAAAAGTTGTACAATCACCATTACTGTATACATATAGTACAATTGACAATAGTTTCTGTAATTTTAAAAAAATCACTAGACGAATAGCACAGTTAAAATATTGCTATAAATTAGGCGTGTATAAAGAACGAGTCAGTCAAGCATGAATAGAAGACATCGAATCAATAGCCGTCTCTGATTTATTCATTGATTCGTATCACTATGTAGCGAAAAACAGTTTCACGGTTCTATTCTAATTGGATTCTCTGCGAGTCTCTTATTTTTCATGCTGTATACGCGTGAAAAAGCAGTGGCAAAGAATGTAATTCGCGACGATACTAATTATTATTCATCGAATAATTTTCTTTAAGAAATAGTTCGCCTGTATTCGTTCATTTGCGAACAACTCTAGTCGGCTATCAATGTTATCTCAACTAGGGATTTTAATACCGGTATTACCGAAGCCAGAATCTCGATATTAATGGCGTTTTTTAATACCGAAATAGTGTTTTTTTTAATGCAAAAAATCAGTATTTCGGTATTGAAATTTAACCAAAACTGATTTTGAATGTACATATATAAATCATCAGATATTAATTTTCACTATCATTTGAAATACTATAAATATGTATATGCAGAGAGCTGTAGCAATATTTAAAAGTTCAAAAATTGATGACCCATTTTCACGATGAAATATTATTTTAAATAACCGCAATTTATATGAGGGACTTGGTATCAAAACTACTAATATCCATTTTTGATATTTTGAAAAAAGGTATGCCAAAAAATTCTTAATACATACACCTCTACATAGATATATTAAAATAGTTGTTGGGTATTAAAAAAAACATTTTCACTTTGATGTATGGACCCATTAGAGGTGAAGTAAACCAACTAGTAAAATGGTCAAATTTTTTTCTAGGACTTAGTACTATCACGTCTTTAATTGGTGCTTTGGTGGATTGCATATTTTTATTTTACTGATAAGCACTATTGCAATGTGTATTAACTGAGGTTACTTCACTTTTACGATACTTTAAGACGTGTAGAATATTACAACGCATCTAATATTTTTTTTTAAATACCACTTGGCTTACTTCACCTCTAATGGCCCAATATTATCAAGTTGACGAGAATTATGATTGAAACCGTTTCTGATCTTGCTAAATAAAAGTGGTAACTAGTACAAATTAGTATTTTATTTTTTAATACAATTTTACAGTGTAATTTTTACGTAATAGTAGTAGTAATAAATTTAGTGTAATAATCGAAACTTAATAATTTATTATCAATACCCAACCCTCTCAGGATAAATAAATTACCCCCATGCTTGCCACTCTTCGACGATTTTTTTAAACGTCTATTGTGTATCAATCAATTGGTTGCGAATCGATCAATCGGAAATTAATAGCCACCATACAGCGATCAATTTCGATTTATATTCGCCCCATTTGCATATCAATGATCTGCCATCCACTCTAATATCAATTTCATTTTTAATCGCAAACATTACGAAGGGTTTAATGTCTGACTACATGCCACGCAATGCACTTACACTTTGTACGTACACTATTTTTAAATTAAATATTTTTAGCCAACTATGTCAATTTTATAATGAGCCACTAACCCTTAACCCTTTAAGCCCCACCGTTTTCAAACCTTTATAATTTATATGGATATTTTATTTTACAATCTCAAAAAGGCATCAACATTACTTTTTATTTTAAAGAAAAATACAAAAAACTTCATATTTCAGAAATATTTCTAGAACTTTTTTGACCATGTTCGCTTCCTATGTGGATCATATGGCCACCACACTTGTCTCCCGCCAATTGCTTTGCTTCCTCCCATGACATGCCAGCATCCCTAGTACATCCTATGGATAGTATCCGACAGACGTCCGGGTCGTCGGAATCCCACAGGTCGAAAGAAGATGCAGGGAGGATTGAGGTTTTCCGGAGGCATTCGCAGCACGTCACCCAGCCAGTTCCAACGTCTCTCCATGACCACTGATGTGACAGGACGCTGTCTTGTACGCTCCGTTCTAGAACTACTACAAATAAAAGGAAAAAAGTACAAAAATTGAAAACTAGACAGATTTTAAATATTGAGACATAATATAGTGTTAAATATAACAATCACAATTGTCGTCCGCTGTGGTCTAGTTGGTAAGAGCTTGCTCTTCCGATCAGGCGGGTCTGGGTTCGATTCCCGGTATAGGCAATGTCAAATTTAGATTTTTAAGATCTAAGACGTGGGTGTTTGTTATGTCAGTTAACCTCGAGTTGATCTCGATGAACTCGAGGTACTCGGCGGAACTGAGGGATGCTGGCAAGTCATGGGAGGAAGCAAAGCAATTGGCGGGAGACAGGCGTGGGGGCCATATGCTCCACATAGGGATCGAAAACGGCTAAAGAAGTTCTAGAAATATTTATGAAATCTGAAGTTTTTTGTATTTTCCTTTAAACTTATAAAAAGTAATGTTTATACCTTTTCGTAGCGGTGGGCTGCTAATACGTTAAAAGGGGCTCGCATGGAGGCGTGGCGGCCATATGCTCCACATAGGGAGTGAACATGGCCAAACAAGAAGATGTCGAGTGATTTCCGAAAAATTCTCATCGAGTTATTCTCGTATGATCTTTCGACTTATATATTATCTTCATAAAATAAACCTGTATTTCATCGCAATACTGAATGTCTATTTATTAATAAATATGTATGCATTGTTTTTGAAACAGGGGAAATGTTTGAAAATACTTCATACACACCTTGAAGCTATTCTTGGCAAAACATTTTTGCACCCTTGCTATTTTACAAACCGCCATCTAACATTTTTGCTGCCCCACAAATAGAAAAAGAAAATGCTTAAAAAAAAACGTTTTTGTCACGTTACCTGCATGCTTCTACGTGAGCAGGTGTATGTTAAATAGCATCTTTTTATTTTTCATGTTCTATTTCACGGCGTCCTATGAAGAGCGAGTTTATTTTAACTCATAAAAAATCTTAAAAATCTCTTTTTATCCGTGCACACGTTGTCATGAAACTAAGTCTTGGATTTTTGTCCTCTGACACGAATATCATTGTTGTGGATCTTTTTAAAAATCTATGTCCACTCCCAATTTGGAGCATATGGCCTCCTAATGGAGGTATCTTAGCAGAAGTTTTTCTACGAGAACTGTTTGTTACTCAGTCGCTCAACCTCACTTTTTTCAAAGTGTACAGTAGTAGGGAAAGAAGGATAAGGCTAGAACAGGACTAGTCGTTGGCTAATCGCTATTGCTACACCCAGTTATTAAAGGATCAGAAGGATGGGAAGAGAGGAAATTATGTGAATTGACATCACAAACACCCAGTCTTCGATCACAACTTTGAATTGAATAATTCTCAAATTCACTGTGATATGATCGGGAATCGAATCCAGACCTGCGTCATCGGTAGAGCAAGCTCAAACCAACTAGGCCACATCAGGAGACTTACGTAAATAATACCTAAATACTGTTGAAATACTCTTATAACGTGTGCATCGGAGTCAAATCTCGAGCGGACATGAAACAAAATTGAAATATTTAGATATTTCCGTTCGATATGTTAAAAAACAGTGTCGAAGTGATTCAGAGATGACCGTCGTTAATTGAGTGCTTTTTTTTGTTTTTGCTTTTTAAATTCGTGGAAACAAAAAAAAAATTGGGCACGACAAAAAGCGCGCCCTAAAATGAAATGAATTTAATTCGTGTCGCACATTTTTCGGAACGTATCAAACACACCGACGCGGCGCGCACACACACCCAAACAAAATTGAGGTGTCATGGCGTCGCTAGAAGTCGCTATCACGAGATTACCTACACAGCTATAGATATAGTTAGGTAGGTATTATTATGTCTGTGGTCGGCGCTGTAGAATATTCGTGAGTGCAGCGCGATGCGTCGGACTTGGCGGCGAATTGGCGGGGGCGGAGGGCGTTGGGGCGCGCCGCAGGGTGGGGAGAGCGGAGGGAAAATCATCCAGAGGCTGACAATGTAAAGAAAATGCGGACCGTATTTTGATTTAATGACACGAGAAAATGACTGCAAATAAATGTAGAACTTTGATATTATCAATACCAAATATGTTAATGATTCGCTTTGCCATCAGAAGTTACAATATAATGTTGTTTGTATTCAATTATAAAATTTCAAATCATGGTCACCGCTGAGATGTCTTTTTTTGTATCCGCGTTCGCTCCTATTGTGGATCATATGGCCTCCTAATGGAGGTATCTCATTAGAAGTTTTTGTACGAGAACTTTTTGTTACTCAGTCGCTCAACCTCTCTTTTTTCAAAGAAAGTTGTAGGGTTAGAAAAGTAAGGTTGGGACAGGACTAGTATTAACTAATTGCTCTCGCTACGCCCAGTTATTGAAATATCGGAAGGGTGGGAGGGATTTTTTAGACATCACAAACACAGAACAGAAATTGAAAATCGACCAAAAAAATGCTGTTCGTACTGAGGAGATCCGGCATGGAAACCAACAACTCTAACCGCTGCGCCATAGGACCCGGAACGTCTTATTTCAGGTGTGGGGAACCTGCGGCTTTTTGGCTACTCTGGTGCTGCCTTTTGGCCAATTCTGTAATTCTGTAAATTCCTGACATATTCTGACCGTAAATTCCTGTTTCCGGCCAAAGATTCTCTAGTCAATGTTTACTGCGGCCTTATGTTGAATCAGAAAAATGAATGCGGTCTAAAGATAATAAAAGGTTCCCCACCCCTGTATTCTTCCCTAAAAATGAAAAAGTTAAAAGTTGTTAACGTTTGTCTTGAGTTTTTCTTATGTGTTTTAAAAATATCTACAACATTGTCAAATCAGTCATAATAATTTAATATTATTGTTAACAACAGTGCATATCAAACACTATACGATATTGACAGAATTGACTATTAATTGTGGTGACAGAAAAGATTGCTTCATAGTGCTACAAAGTGCAAATATTTTTTTAAATATTAAATCTGCGATTATTTATAGTGTTATTAAAATTTTAACAGATCCCATTTCTGTTTCCCACTTTTTTGATTCTTTCACATATCTTTTACCTTATCATTTATGCGATTGTGTAAAGATTATACATATCATTTTTTATGAGATTAGCATTACTTTTCATGAAAATTTTTAAGTAATTCTGGTTTATCGTTCGTGTAGTTGTAAATACTTCTATAAGTTGGTTATAACAATTTTCTTAAATATATTCTAAATTTAAAAACACAATAAATGCGTACATGCATTTCAGTAAAGATTTTGAAATTTTAGTTTTCATATGCTTAACAACAACAAAATATGCACTTTTATAAGTCGGAAAAATGTTCTCATGTTCAAAAAATCGATATTGAGTATTTGTTTGTATATCAAATACAAGTAGAATTAAAACTGATATTTTTATCAGTTGTGTATTACGTGAATGATTTTTTAAAAATATAAATACAAATTTCATTCTGATGATTCTAGTTATTTTCTAAAAAATGTAGTTGCTCCGTAAACCATACCAGCACAAGAAGATTATTTAAGCGTAAACGATTTCAAATACAAAGCAGAACGATTGAAAATACATTTTAAATAGGCATAGACACAAATTTGCCAATTTGAGTCGACTTCTTTTTTCAGAATTGATTCTTAGGAGTCGTGTGAGTGTTGCCATTTCAAATCTTTTTGTGTTCTCTGCTACTCCATTGTCATTCACTCTGAATGCTATTTTCAAAGTAGTTTAAGAGTGATAAATCATGTATAATGATTATTAAGTTTCTCTTGCTCCCTTCCTATTACTTTGATGTTCTTAGAATAATTTAAGATTTTAACTAAAATTGCTTGATTCAATTTCAATATTTAATTTGAATTGTTTAAGTTTCTAAACGATTTGTCAATTACTACCCGGGCTACACTTTTCCCCTTCATCAGGCATTCTGGCATTGAACGGTCAAAATTTTATTACGTACCTAATATAGGAGTTAATTTCATTATATTCCGCCATGTTCTAAGGAGGTGTTTCGATGATTTTCTATTTCTTAAATTGAATAAGTATAAAATATGATCTTATTTCCCAAATACGTTCCGTCAAGAGCGGTTGCTACCGGCGCATTGACAGGCCCTGTCAAAACGCACGCACACTTGCGTCCCGTGCAATTCGTCGATGCTAGAGGGAGATACGATCGCCGATTGCACTTTGTGCGTGCGCGTATTAACGGCGAGGGGAGACGTCAGACGAGAGGCGGAGTTTTTTGGACGAAAACCCGCGACCCGCCAGTCTGCGAGTAGCAGTCGTGAAAGACGCACGCATCAAATGTGACGAAGGGCCGCGATTTTCCTATTACTCATCGGCATGCAGTTCTAATATTTTCGGCAGAATCGTTATCCAAATTAATTGCGCTCCGACAAAATTCCAAATTCGAAAAATATCCAACCATTTTTATCTTCGTTCAGTTGAGTGTGTTTTTGAATTGACGGCAATCCTTTTATTAAATAACAAAAAAATGCCATAATAAACTAATTATTAAATTAATTGCACATTAAAAAATATGTGTTTTTCTATATTTAAGCCCAGTGTTTCACGATAATAAAACAAAGCACCTTTTTATGAACTTTTTGGACAATTTTGGCAAAGAAAAAACAGTGCATCTCAAACATTGTAAATAAATATATTATTGTGTTCTGTATTTAACAAAAACTAGCTGCCAAAACAGTATTTTGGCGGCTTGCGACACATTGTTATCAAGACTTTATCGGTGTGGTGAAATACCAGGAATCGGGGCTGAGGATATTGATGGCTCTCCAGGCCTGACGAGGGCGCTGCTTGCTCCCGGCTAATCGGATTTGATTACTACGAAAACGGTTAGTGAAAAGCAACTAAAAAAAAGATTTTTCTCTTAAAATTTTGTGATCGACTTACCGAAATGGGCAAACCTTAAAATTGCTACTATTGCACGGATATAAAGTATTTATTTAATATTTTATCTGTTTATCTCTGAAGTGTACCTATCGATTCCTTGCTAGTTTCAAACTAGAATTTGTATGTAAGTATTTACCTTATAATAATACTAAATTTAGAACATAATATTATTATTTTTATTAAACAATTTTGAGTTACCATTTGCGAATACCATCAATTTATGAATAATTAAAGATTTAAAAGTTTTTACACTTGCTAAGCTAAAGCTTTTTAATAAAAATATTATCTCCCAAAGAGAACAAAAAAGCCCTTTTTATTTCGTAATTTAATTAAATACAATCCTTATTTATAAAAAAATCTACACAAGTTTTGAATTTGTCGATGTATAAAATTCTTATTTTGATTTTAAAATTCTGTAAATTTTTTAATATAATGCTAAAAAAATATTAATATTCTGATAATTTTACTTCAAAGCAGGAATTTATTCGTATTTATGATTGTAAATATTGTAAAAGTTATTATTTATTAAACCATAATCAGAAAAATTGAATAATATATTATAATAAACAATATTGTTAATGTAATTTTGTAATATAAACAATACGTCGTCTTAATTTTACGTTATTTTTATTATAAACAATGTTAATTTAAATCAAGTTTGCGTTAGTTACTTTGTCAATATTTTAGCATTTTTAAAAGGGTCTGCTTTCTCCAAATTGTTTCGGAAATTTTCAATGAAACGCTTCATGCACGTTTCCATGGTGACCAAATGTTTGCAAATAACTAACAAATAGATAATTAAATATTTGATAAACGATAGCTTTATGTATTGAGCAAATCAATCGGCGCAAATAATAGATTTATGATAAATCAATATTATGGCGAATGTGTCGAAATTCCTGAAAATTTTGATGGGAAATAAACAGAACGTTATGTTTATAAAATTTACGATTGACTACGTTTTCCCAGTAAAGAGATATTTATAACTATGTAGTATTGAAGATATCTAATAATATTTACTGCAAACTTGATATAAGCTTTTTATCATTGTACCATTGCATTCAACACATTGATGTCTTTATTCGACTATTAACTCTACCGAACCGGATGAATTATTACAGGTGCACAAAAATAAATAAGAACAAAATTATGTTCTAATAATTCTAATGGTATTCTGTTAACATAAGTGTAACATAAGTGTGTTGCTAAGTGTAACATACATGTCCATCGGTTTATATTTACGAGACTTAAATAATTCAACTGTTAAACAGAGCGGTCACTAAACTACGGATTTCCAAAGATTTATATCCTTGATTTTAATACATATAAGAAATATTGATTTTCTGAAAATTCTAATACGATTCAATTTTCGTCCGCCCCCCCCCCCCCCAACGTTTAAAAAAAACAATCAAGCCTGTTCTTCGAAAAGTTTGGTAACCCTAATTTAACATTAAAAAAAACATCATCAGTATTCGTAAGGAGTTTTCAAAAAAAAAAATACTGGAAAATCTTCTTCACATAAGCTAAAATACGTATGGAAAAGGGATATAAAAAAAGTACTATTTATCCACAGAAGTTCACACCCTACCAACAAACCCAATTTCAGCACATATGATTCAGTAGATAAATAATACATACATTATTTTTTTTGTGCTTGTATTTGTATGTTGCACAGTATAAAATGTTTATTACGACTGCAAATTGGAATTCAATTATAAACCAGATTTCTAAAATCACCATTTTTTAAACTATTTTTAAGTTGCATGTACAACATTCGCTGAGGTATGAAGTATGCAAACGTGTTTGATAAATGGAATATGCTTACCTACCTTGTAAATGGAACACACCTATTTTCTTCCCTTACACTGCGCAGTTGCATAATGCGACGCGTTGCATATCGCTGCACTTTTAAACAATGCGTTGGTAATCATGAACAGGAAGTTGTTTAATTTGCATGAATCACAAGGCCGGAACTGCCGAAAATAAAGTTAACTGACATGGCTGCCAACCCTCCCTATATATAAATACAATATTTAACGATTTACGATAATATTATAATAGAGCCATTGGTGATCAATCTAGCACATGTCCCGAAAAACATTACACAAATGTGGTATTCCTGATTGTTCCTATATAAATATGTATATAATTTTGGACCCTATGGCGCAACGGTTGGCGTTGTTGGCTTCCGTGATCGAATCCCAATACGAACAGCATTTTTTCGATCGATTTCTCTTCGAAGGCACGAGTGTTTGTGATTTATAAAATTCTCTCATATCTTTCCGATCCTTCAATAAATAGGCGTAGCGAGAGCGATTAGCTAACCACTAGTTCTCTCCTAGTCTTAATCTTCTATCCCTACGACTCTCTTTTGGAAAGAGAGCGGTTGAACGACTGAGTAACAAACAGTTCTTGCAGAAAAAATCTGTTGAGATACCTCCATAAGAGGTTATATACTCCTCATTGGGAAGGGACATGGATTAAGAAAATAAAAAAATAAATTTATATAAAACTACTTTTATTTCTCAATTATGATAGTATGTATATATAATTCATCGTATTATTGATTGAATCAAGAGCTTGGTAGAACTACATCATATTATTATGACGAAAAACGTTATAAACACAAGAATAGTGTAAAGCCATTGATAGCTATTTTGGTATACGTCATCGTAAAAACTATTTCGTATCATTCAAGTCCGGAAAAAACATGTATTTAAAAAAGGAGTCACCAAGCTTTTCGATTTCGACAGGCAGGTTGATTTTTTTTTTTTAAAATACGAAAAATATTCTTCTTGGAATCATACCAGAAATTTAATAGTTAGCTCTGTTCTTCTGCGTACTTCTGACGGTTTGCAAACCGTCAGAAGACGCAGAAGAACACAACTATTATTTCGTATCTATAAAATATTTCTCAATAAAAATTTGGAGCCTGGTCAAAATTTTTGGGCTCACGGACCACTAAATTGATAATTTGAATCCAGCGGACCACCAACTGGACATTTGTGTTAAATACTACATATTGAAATAAAAATGATCAAATGCGTCTAAAAATGCACCAAGTACATAAACTAAAGTCAGATTTCTCTGCGGACCACCAAAATTTTCTCGCGGACCACACTTTGTCGACCGCTGATGTAGAGTGCACACGCAGTGTGACTAATTAAATCAGATAACTTTACACTCTCATTAAGAATATGTCCACGAACGTTATTCCTAATTATCTCGTATTGATAAAAAATGGAGATTATGGCTGTCTGATTTGCAACAATGTCAAATTCAGATAAATACATTTTACTAGTTAATCCAGATTACCAACGACTTCTTAGTTACATTATGTTTGCATTTTTTTCCGTGAAGTATCTATCCTCCAATATAAATTTAAAAAAACAATAATATTGGACTCCAATATTATTGTTTTTCAAATTTATAAATGTTTTAACCGGATGGCTGCCACAAGCGAATAAAGACGCGAACAGTTCTGTGAACGGTACGCCAATCATACATAAAATGACGTCTTCGGACGCACGCTTTGAACGGGATTTTACTAACGTAAATCAATTATGTTAAACATACAACTGTGTCGAACACACAACGACATCTATTGGGAATATCGTCCTATACTCACAATTGAAACAGTTTTCGTTTTTACTACTTGAAATGTAATTTGAAATAAGTCTGTCTCCGAGTATGAAGATGGCGCAAAATTCAGGGGTGGCATTCATATTATCTATAGAAGACTATTAATTTTCTGAAACTTAGTGTGTGTACATTTTAAAAATTAAACTCAAATAAACAATTACTTTTGAAATAATATTTAGTTCTCGTATTTTCTATGACAAAATTTGTGACAACCCTGATGTGTCATAAACATTTTAACATTGTTCTTATGTATAAATGGCGGCACAATCGCATCGTCATCGGCGCACACTTCATTTATTTGGTAAGTTTTAACAAATAAACTTTAAAACATTTTCAAAAACGATAAATTAAAAAATATATATAATTGCAATTAAACTCGTGGCGTGCGAGGTACCGCCATACATACACCTGCTGGCAGTTAAAAGGTTAAGCAAACTACAAAACGTATGATGTTATCATGTGTATCAACTCTTAGATACATTTGGGTAAAATATATATTATCAATGTTCGCTCCCAATGTGAAGCATATGGCCTCCTAATGGAGGTATCTCAACAGAAGTTTTTTCTACGAGACTGTTTGTTACTCAGTCGCTCAACCTTACTTTTTTCAAAGTGAGTACTAGGAAAAGAAGTGTACGGCTAGATAGAACAGAACTAGTGGTTAACTAATCGCTATTGCTACACCCAGTTATTATAAGATCAGAAGGATGGGAGGAGAGGAAATAATGTGAATTGACACCACAAACACCCAGTCTTCGATCACAACTTTGAATTGAATATTTCTCAAATTCACTGTGATCTTACCGAGAATCGAACCCAGACCTGCGTGATCGGTAGAACGAGCTCTAACCAACTGGGCCACAGCAGGCGAAATTTTCCCTACGACTCACTTTGAAATTATATTTAGTTATGCGTATTAAAATTTAAACCGTTCCTTTTATTTGTTTGTAGAGTAAAATATTTGTTTTATAGATCAATGGAAAATTAGATTGAAGTAGATTTACAATGAATTAATTAATCGCCTGGAATCTTAGATCCAAAATATCTAAGTAAGATGTTTTTATATTACATAATTATAAGTAAATTTAATCATTAACTTGACCAAATTACAGGCTGAAATAAAGTTAATCATTGAGCAAATCAATTAGAAAATTAGTAAGGAATTTACTCAAATAATTGATTCCTTTAATTGCTGCGAATGGCTTGGAGCAAAACCATAACAATCAATTCAAATTCGGACCCTGTATATAGAATAGGTAATTACTATTACAAGAAGTTCGGTAACTATTTAAGTAATGTACAGGTAGGCACTGTCACTTAAAAAATAAACATTAAAATGATGTTATTTTACATTATACGCGAGACGTCGGTGAAATTAAAAGATCAACACCGTTTTCAGTATTTAAATATCCTTATTTTACGCAAGTTATCACAATAATCGTAAAGAAAAATTCTCGCATTTCTATTTAATGATGTCAAATAATCATCTGAAGTAATAAAAATATAACTCTGAAACAGCTGTCTGCATTTTTAACCATTATAATTTATGATGAGTTAATATTTTTATTGTTCGTGCACTTTTTTCTTTGTTGGTGAGAAATAGTGCTTGAAAAGTTAGTTAATGTAGTTGTATGGGTGTCCAACCGGTAGATCGCGATCGACCAGTCGATCCCAAAGCAAAAGTTGGTCGTTCCCGAAAGCTTCCGTGAATTTCGAAAAAAATATATAATTTAAATATAAAACATTCGAAAATACTAAAATTGAATTATTTTTTAAGCACATACCTATCTATCTATAAATATGTATTTCGCAAGTTTGAAGAAGGAAAAAACCCCAAATAAAATTTCTTATAAGAATCATGTTAAAGTCGATCGCGAGAAAACTTAAGATTGAAAAGTCGATCCCAGGGCAAAAAAGGTTGGACACCCTGGATGTAGTGTATTAAATAAATTATTTTGCTATTTATGTACCGAAGAACATAATAATTCTATATCACACACAGCGGTGGGTTGCCAATACGTTAACAAGGAGATATTTGTTAGACGTTGATATTTGTTATCACTCTTAAACTATTATAATGAATACTTAAGTAAGCAATCAATTGTTACTTAATACACGTATAATATGTAAACATATGCGTAAACTAATCAATTTAAATAACTGAAAATGTACTACTGTTGGGATAATATATTAGTCAGAAATTGCAGTTATGTACTCATTTGATTTGAGAATATTGTTTTCTCTTAAATTAACAAGGGGCTCGCCGGTTTTAGTTTAATTGTTAACAAAAGACTCGTGCGAGTATCTCCGAGACCCCTCCAGTCTACCCCTGGCCATTATTAATATACAGAAATGTCATTAATTGCTAGAGTGAATGCAAAAAAACAATAATTTCACGCAGACTCTAGCGAGAGCGGTTAGTTCACCACTAGTCCTGTCCTAACAGGTTGAGCAACTGAGTAACAAGCAGTCCTTGCAAAAAAACTTCTGTAGTGATACCTCTATTAGCGGGCCACGTGCTCCACATTGAAAGCGGATATTGATTTAAAAAAAAATCAAAAGCGAATTTACTAGTAAGTGTATAATCTCACTAACGAACGCTAGACAGAGTAGAGATGACAATTTAGATTAGGTTAGATTAGGTTAGATAAGGTTAGATATGTTGAATGGTAAAATGGTAAGAATGACAAGACGTCGATAACATTGACTAGTTCATTTATACATTGACTAAATGCATACTTAAACAGTAACATATGCATATTTTGGGTTGTTAAGGTCAATATAGTATTGCGAGTTATAAATTCAAATCCGAAATCTTTTCGCATGCAGTTAGTTGACGGAACAAGCAAATCCGCATCATAGAAAATACGTTTTTCACAAAAAAACAGTCCGCATACAGGAACAAAATCATTATTTAATAAAATGAAATATTATATATAAGAGGTTGGTAGCAATGTTTCTGTTTACATATAACAATATTAACTATACACAACCTGTGGAAGACCAAAAGTATACCCTAATAATTTAGATCGGAAATTAATTTCAATTAAGTAAACATCAAGTCAATCGGAAAACATACAGCAATTATTGCAATATTTATATTGCCTTGGATAATTCAAATAAGATTATCCATTAGTGTTGTATATCAAGTGATCAATCACACTATTCATATATTATTCGATCATTGCAAACAGTGGCGGATCCAGAAATTGTCCCAGGAGGGGGCCATTCAATTTGAAAATAAGCATGATACATAAACAATACATTAAAAAATAGATGAAAGCCATTTTTTATGCGATTTTTTTTTGCGCGATTTTGAAATTACGCGATTTTTTTTGGACGGCACCGTAAAAATATATTTTTTGCGCTAATTTGAGGAACAATTTTTTTTTTTAAACATTTGTGATACTTTTTTACGCGATAAATTTGATTTTTGGAACCGATTTATCAAATCATATGAAATCAAATCGTTTTTTTTACGCGCCACCTTCCTCCAATGTATCGCGTAAAAAAAGAAGGTGTATATAAAAATAGTCAATACATAATTAAATAAGTATGTATTCTATAAAACATAGTAAACTAAACAATTAAAGAGCCCATTTCAAAAAAAAGTTTTAATAAATTGTAAAAATGGAAAATAAATTTTCCCAAGGAGGGGGCCATGGCCCCCATGCAATTCCCCCCCCCCCCTTGGATCCGCCAATCATTGCAAAACTGATCAGCTTAAACGATTTCGTTTAGAAACCAACAAGTTTCTTAGTTGAAATAAATAGACTAGTTTTATAATGGTCTCCGTTATTTAGAAGTTGTTCGATATTTTACTTATAAATAATTATGATTATTTAAAAACAAACCACAAAACACAATAGAGTATGCACACTGTTAAGTACATTTAACCACTTGAATACCAAGAGGACACCGGTGTCCGGAACATATGCAAGCGAACTCGAATGTCCAAGACATTTAAAAAATCAAATACTTGGTATTCTAATAGAATATAAGCAATATTGTGATGAATATGTGTAGTGCTATCTATGCTGAGTCAATATTGGTTTTATCGAATTCGAATGTATATTAGGCAAAATTACTTTTCTCAAAAACACGCAGTATCTCTGGTACATATTAATGATTTATTTGCGCGGTATTCAAGCGGTTGAGGTATTGATATAACGTCATTTTGATGCCCAACGATTTATTTCGCTGTCAAATGAAATTAATATTATATACACAGGTTGATATAATAACGAAACAGGATAACGAAAAGGAGCCAGGCAGTAAATTTGGCAATGCTATGCGGAAAAAAAACATTGTTTATGGAGGGTGTTCTTAGAAATTGGGTTCAGTTTTTTTTTAATCCAACGTTGCGATTCGCGAAAGGTTTGGCGATAAAAAAAACAAGACCGGGAATTCAAAAAAAAGCTTCGACTACTCAAGCTTTTTCGCCATACCCCGCGGCTGGAGAAGCATCGTTATTTATTATCGTGTTCTCGCAATTAAGTGTTGTCTTTCTCTTATAGGAAAATTGAAATTATAAATAAATGTCATAACTTATAGATTATTACAGTGACGTTTTGTGACGAAAGCAGCAGCAGTCAAATATTATATGCAGTGGTGTAGTGGTTTATAAATAGGTACCAGGTCGGTCATTGATTTCTTCCCTATTTTTTTTTATATCCGTCCGAAATTAAAATACCACAAGTCTTAACAATTAAATCAATAAAAAAAACGCGCAATTATTTAAAAAAAATACTACTCGCTTCTTGTAGGATGCATTTGATGATAAAAATACAAAAAAATCAAATAAACCAATAATATTGATATAATGCTTTTAAATTTTATGAACAGTATTTTGAATATGTGTTTTGTACTTGAAAATTAAGTTAAAAGTCAAAAAGGTGGCAGGACGGCTCATTATTCAAATTCCAACTGACTAAAAACAGTAATATTCTTTAAAAGTCTAGTAAAAGATTTCGTTTCTCCATCTAAATTACAGTTGCAGGTGCCTAGCTAGATTCGTACAAGAAAATTCCCTCTTTCTAAGTGTCGTATATAATTATTTATTGGATATTTTTAAAGTGCAGGTGACCATTGTTCTTAGACTTTTCTCTATTTCTTACTATTCGTTAGAATTTTTCTACACCTGTCTTTTGGTGAATTTTAAAAACGATTACTGTATCTCCTTTGTCTTCTTATGATCCTCGGGGCATATTTTTTCATACCTGATAATTGCGACGTGTAGGAAATTAGGCATACACTGTTATTTGAAAAATACGTGTATTTATTTTATATTCTATGCTTGTATTTCAAACCAAATCTACGTTAACATTTATGGAAAATGATTTTGAATTAAATTTATCTTTAATCGCCTCTCTTACTTCTGCGTACTTCTGACGGTTTGAAAGCCGTCAGCAAACCGTCAGAAGTAGGCAGAAGAACAGAGATTCCTCTATGAGGTGTTTAAAAGCAAAATCCGATGTAAACGCACTGTAAAACAGTTCGTTTATTTTTATTTGCCAGTCAACCGCTTGTTGAATTAAAATAAGACGGAATATTTGCATTATTGCGTTCATAAGATAGATTTTAAACATTTTTCTGGATTCTTTTGTTACGTTAGGTCAGTTAAATTTCGGATGAAATGATTTAGACTCTAAAATTTAGAGTATGATTTGTACGTATTTATTTGTACAATTTTGACGAAATGTGGTTTATCGGTTTTTGCTTTTAGATGCCCTATGTTAAGTAATTACAAGTGTTCATGTTTTAGTGTGCATTGTCAACGGTCTGGTTGAAAAAAAACATACTTATTTATTGAATTAGTTTAAATTTGAATCGTTCAAAATAAGTTCAAGTTCATCCGTGCACTTGAACGCCCGAAGATGCCGAAAGGCGAAACCCGGGTCGTTAGTGACAAAATCTGTGAGAATGTACGTACTTTGAACGATTCAAATTTAAGATTGAATTAGTATTTAATTATGATAAAACTCCATTGTAATAAGATTAAAAATATCAAAGAATTTAGTTCTAAAATTTTATAAATAAAAAAGCAATTGTAGATCTAAATATTATACTTTGATATTTTAACCATAAAAGCATATAATTCAAGATTTCGACTGAAGGTGTTTAGTGAAATTTCAATATTAAATTTGAATCGTTGAACGATACAAATTCATAAAAATATGCTTCATAGCATAAATTGAACAATTACACTATACTTAACCAAACTGACAATCAATGATCTTTTTAATTTCGTCAATAAGAAATTGTTATATTATACCATGGCATATAATGTTAATTAATATAAAAAGTAGCTTTACCAATCGGATAAACTAAAAACTAGTCCGTCAATATACTGTCGTTGGTCTGGCGAAAAGGTGCCGGATTAATTATTAACCCGTAACATGCCATCCTAAAAAATCAGGTTCCCTGCCATGATGGCATCTCAGTTTCACAGTTTATTTACAGTATTTAAACCTAAGTTAGAAGCTAAAAAATAATTTAAAAATGTATACATGCTAGAATACCTAAAATGATAAATACTTATTGATAATATTAAGAGAAATATTGAATGATTTAATGGCTCAACTATTTACGATTGCATAATGGGCATGGAGGTGTTAAATACCAACGTTTTCGTTTCTGCGTGAAAATACACAGTGACATGACCAAACATTGATTATGACGTATATTTTCTTAGTATTTCCGTTTTAAACGTATTTTTTGTTTTAAGCCGCGGCAGTATAAATATTATATTGTATTTCCTAAACAGATTAGTATAATGTGCATTTTATTCCATTTAATGAAAACGTCGATGATGTATTCAATATTACGCATTTGCCCATAACTGTGTCTTGTTTTCGTCTTATTTGAGCGATTGGTGATTTATCTATCTCGCTATCTACGCAAAACGCCCCTCCAGATGTTTTTTCGACGTGTTTTTCGCAAATGTTTTCGTCGAACTAGATTCTAAGCGGTTTCTCGGAACATCGTTTTTGCGAAGCGCATGTCGCACCGCAGAAAGTGAAGGTGAATCACGCAAACCTACTGCGATTATTCCAACTCCAGCTAACACTGCGTCCACACGAACGACTTATTACGTCAAATTATGTCGAAGAAATGTTGTGCTATGTAGTTCGAAATCATCGATACCATGTTCTCATCATACCCATTGAGATGTTTCTTCACTTTTAAGGTATTCTATAGCTCTGTTCTTCTGCGTACTTCTGATGGTTTGTTGACAGCTTGCAAACTGTTTTCAAACTAGAATCGAACTGAAAGCTTTTAGATTCTAGTTCGAAAACGGTTTGCAAGCCGTCAGCAAACCGTCAGAGGTACGCAGAAGAACAGAGCTATTGTCAATTCTTGTTCCAAAGACATTATGTATTTAAAAAAATAAAACTATATCATTTTATATTTCTTCTATTGATAATGCTCGCAGAGGGTGGTGCTCTCATGGTCATGATCTATTACAAATAATGCGAAATTAGTACACAACGTGCTAAAATTGTAAATACACATTCGTGATGTAATAAAAAAATAATACAGCTACTGTCTAACGATTAACTAATAAGTGTCTCACGATTTTAGGTAGATTGACCCTTATCCTTTTTTGTCACATTTAGTTGCAAATGCCTTTAATATGACACATTTTGAATATCCTTGGTAGTCCTGGTTCACACGAAAAAGTTTCATTATATACGCAAGAGGGTTTCAAGGTTGCCTATGTAAATTGTAAAAAAAAACTTACATTTACTCCTTGCTGCACTGGCTTGCACACAAAAACGAGATACAAATAACTAGCCGGCAAACTTTTACAACGAAAAAAAGCTGAAGCGATGTCTTTGATTCAGTATGAATGTAATTACAAATAAACTTGAATATAAATCATTAAAATATTAAATATCCAAGGCGAAGTTAAGTGAGCAAAACTTTGCTGATGTATGAATAGTTCACATTATATTTATATTTTGAGTTAATAGTTTAAATATGCGACTCCAGTGCTCAACTTTCTCATTTTAATAAGAATAATAAGTCAATTTCTATTGTACCTGTATAATGTCTCAAAATTTCTCACCTGAAATAATAAAATCTCGAGCGTTTGTTGCAAAGTTTTTCACCAGTAAAAATGCGTAAAAATGTGTGAACGTTGATATCGCCCTATTCTTATATTGTGTAAGCACGTCGAATCGTTTCGGACGTGTGGACACTACGTAACCTAGGGCTACTTTGTTTACCTCGTGGTGGATAGGTATTTTACGATACTGAGATAAAATTTGCTAATGCGGCAGGGCTCGACATAGGCGAGGGCCAATCGTAGTTTGGATATTTCTCATTCAGATTACAGTTTTGCAAGCGGCGATTAAACGGAGCATAATAATGTATTTTATTCAACATTTGCAGTGCGTGAGTATATTCAATTACGGGATTTAAATTGCAGTTACAAGCTCTGTTATTCTGCGTACTTCTGACGGTTTGCTGACGGCATGCATGCAAACTGTTTTCTAGTTAGAATCTAAAAGCTTTCAATTTGATTCTAATTCGAAAACAGTTAATATTATTGTAGGCATTAGCTTTACCACTAATTTGGACTGTCTTTACTTTAACTCTGTTCTTCTGCGTACCTCTGACGGTTTTCTACTGCTTTCGAATTAGAATCGAGTTGAAAGATTTTAGATTCTAATTCGAAAACAGTTTGTAAACCGTCAGAAGTACGCAGAAGAACAGAGCTATTTAGACCATTTTTTTCATTATTAATGGAAAAAATACACCATTTAGAAATATGCTCTTTAACTTACACGCGATCCTTGTACTGAACTGAAGAGCATATATTGAAAAACAGGCGTCGGCAACTGGTGTTTCTTTTACACCAACCATATACGCAATCTGGTTTATGTCTTATTTTGATCACTGTTTGTTTTAAATTGCGATGAAATAATGCGCAATTTTAAATATTATTTAAAAATAAACATTTTTGTTTTTTGTTTTAGAACAATTGAGGCCGTCAAGATGGGCAGCAGTGAGGGACAAACTTACTGTTTGCGATGGAACAACCACAAGACGAACCTGGTCGAGATCCTCGATATCCTGATCAAGATGGAGTATTACGTGGACTGCACGATCGTCGTCGACGACCACGTGCAGTTCAAAGCTCATCGAGTGATCCTCGCGGCCAACTCTCCGTATTTCCAAACAATCCTCATGGACGTGCCAATGGATCACTGCAGTATCCTGTTCCCTGGAGTCAAGGAGTTCGAGATGAGAGCTCTCTTGGAGTACATGTACACAGGAGAAGTAAACGTTACGCAGTCGCAGATACCGAGGATAATGAAGATCGCCGAACAGTTGGAAGTTAAAGGATTGTTCGATATGACTGAATTGAGACAGAGATTTAAACAGGAAGAACCCGAAGGTGCAAGATCTCCTAATGTCTGCGCTATGGCTGCAGCTCAAAGCAGCTGCGGTGGCTCCCCTCCTTCTCATTGGCCTCAACTTCCTATGCCTAGACCTCCCGCAGCATTGAGTGCATCATATGAATCTCCCGGTGACATGAATCCATTGAAGAGGAAAAAGCTATCTAGTATTTCTAGCATGCTCATGTCTCGTGATACTCCGATTCTTCGAAATGTTCTGGCGCAAACCAGTGCAGCGGACTCCTCACAGCCAGCCGCTCTCGTCTGTCAACCGATACCAAGGGCTGATCGACTGCATTCAAACGGATCAGCTCACGATAACTACAAGGTAAGATCACTTGATTTAAGTATTTTTTTTTTACATACGATTTTAGGTATTTTCAAATCCCCTCTTACTTCAGAAATTCTTTTATTTCTTCCAAGAAAGTATGTATCATTTTTAAAAGCATTCTTGCTTAAATAAGTTATTGTATTCAATTTCGTCAACCACTAAAGAGATTGTTCATGGCATATTTAATGATTTTTTTTGTCATAAAGTTAGCATTTACTTGATTTTGTCATTTCACATGGTATAGTATAAAAATATTTTTATTCTCATTTCAGCACCAACGTATGGAAATGTCTGAAGAAGCACACTCTCCTTACACGGACAAATCTTTCGACGAAGATAGCATGAACCGATCTCTGCTCCCCTCTTCACCCCCGCAAAACTTTCCTAGTGATTTGCGCTGCGGTATAGCGCCCTATGTTCCTCAACAGAAGCCTGAGTGGAAACGATACAAACAATACACCAGGAGCGACATTACTTCAGCAATCGAATGCGTCAGACATGGAATGAGCGCTCTCCAAGCCTCTCGAAAATTTGGAGTACCTTCCCGAACACTGTATGACAAAGTTAAGAAACTCGGCATCACCACCAGCAGGCCAATGAACAGAAGCATAAAGAGAGAACCTAACGGCAGTCCTGCCTCGCTCGGAGGAAGTTGGATGGGAGGACACCCTCGCGATGATAGGGACGAAGTTGTTCATCCTGCTGTAGGATTACTAGACGCAGGGCTCTTACAACAAGCTCTCGAAGGTCGCTCTGACTTAGGAGAAAGAGAAGCACTTCACGCAATGGCCATAGCTGCAGCCGCTCATGCGGCAGCCGCCGGACTAGGTCGCTCTCCGCCTAGATCTCACAGTCCAGGAGTCCTTAATTTTATCCGACGGGCGAGTCCCAGCCCGCCTAGACCGTCCCGACCCAACGGCTTACACCCCGAAGAGCCTGATGATGAAAATCATGTCGAGGATCTCTCCGTTGGCCGTAAACACGATCACAACCCACCAGGAGTGATCGTCCAACCTATGAATCAAGTTTCAGCCATCATTAAAAAGGAAGATGCCCTTAGAGAGTATCAGGAAGATACTCGGAGAGGGCTTTCCATCGACTGCGGGGACAGGGATTGAGCAGATCAAACAATCTCTAATGAGAATTATCAATTTTATCTCTACACTGACAATTAGTATGGAGGTTAATATCATAAAAATGTTTAAGTGAATTCAATGGTATAATGATAAAGATGAACAAGTCATTGCTTTCGATTTAAAAAAAAGTGTTGTAGTCGTAAATTTAGCTAACGGCATACAGTGTTACACTTTGAATCGTGAACCCTGTAGACACATATAATATACACCCTTAATTCGAGGACTTAAAGTCAAACAATGTTATCTACATAAAAGTGTTTTCTTTTTTTTGTTGATGTTTTTTTTCATTCTCGGCTACATGGTAGTCAAACAACTCTTAAACTTAAATCACCATTGAAGTTTTATGTTAACTACATAAAGTTCTCTTTTATTAATGTTTTTTGAGATCATACCTAAAGTTTTAGCATCATCATAGTCAATATAAAAGTACAGTACACAATAAATTATAAAATATGAATATTAATTAGGTTTCCAATTAACACCTGCTTCTTAAAGCTTAAAAATAATAATAAGCGTTTTTTAGCTTTCCTGATTTTTGTAGATGGTGTTATTAGACTTTATGTCCTCGTTACACACCCACAATTATTGTACTGTACGGTACCGTAAATAAAACACTTTTCTACAGTATATACCCTAAACTACAGCCCTGATATATATATAGCCATAGAGTAAATAATAGATTGTCTGTGTAGAGATAATTGATTAATTAAATCATTTAAAGATTTGCTCATCTCCTATATTTAAAATAGGTAAATGAGAGGTAAAGTGACAATATGTCATTTTAAAACAGTATATCAAGTTTGGATCAACAATTTTCTCTATGATGAAGTATCAATCTTAAACTAAAATTTGACAGATCACATGATTAAGTTGAAAGATAATTAAAGTAAAATTAATTGCTGTTTGGCTCACTTTATCTTTAATTTACGTTTCGCAGGAGTTAGTCTTGTAACTGAGAGGCGTTAATATGAATGGCTGCAAAGCTAAATGTTCTATGTGCTCATAAAGCGGACTGAGGATTCAGTGCAATATTACGAGAAAGAGAAAAAACACATCCCGTACTATATTTTGTTATTGACTGTAGAGTGTAAGTAAATCGATCGGAATTATTATATAGCGTAGATTAAAAAATTGCTGTTGATTTTTTCTCATATCCTATATTCTCTTACATTTAAATCCAAAGGACTTTTTGACATTTAACAAAAAAAAATAATACCACTCGATCTTTGGAAAAGTGACACACGTTTAAAATAAGAACAAATAATTTGACATTTTAGAATGAAGAATCACTTTGCAACTCTTTCTCACTATCAAAATAATATGGTAACCTAAAAAATTGCTTTTATTAATAAATTGTAAAACATGTATGTTGGTATTTTGCTGAAACGACTTAGATCTCTTAAATTTATGCCTTATATTCTAGTAAATACGTCTTTAAGTGTCATGGCATTATATGGTTTTCCCAGATGTCATTTTCGTTATTTTTGTACAAAAAGCAACTGCATAACATTTAGAACATCTAAGTTATTATTAATATAAGTTGTGTTACTATTCCAAAGAAAGATTGTTTTGTAAAAAATGATATGACTGAATTCAGAGCATAAAAATGTCAAAATTTCCCTGGGGATTTGAGAAGCGAAACAATAAGACTGATAACTAACTATATAATATTATATATCGATAATTTAATACTTAGATAGGTAATATTTTAGATTGTAAGTTCATACTATGTTTAGCAAAACCTTCGGGACATTCTCAACAGACTGAGACTGACTTGGCCGTATTATTCTACAAATTAGATTTACGAGTTGTCGAATAAGAAATACCACCGGGGAACAAATAAAGAAATCTTTGTATTTTTATTTATATAACTCGACTCTTAATATGAAGCGTGTTAGTTTTATCGAATCGTTCTGCAATATCTTAAATGTTAGCGTCGTTAGTCTGGGACCATCAGTATGTCAGGTGTACGGGGTGTCATAAAGGAAGGAAGGGAGTAAGTTAGGTAAGTTAGCTTTAAAATGTAAACATCCGGTGTCTATGGTTTAAGATGTCTCAATATATATTTGTCTATGGTGTGTGTGCAACATTTGAACGGTTTCATCGGAAGATATGAAAGCGACACAATTATCTATATCGTATAAAATACATTTAATAATATTTGGTCTAGTTCTGTGTGAAATCGTATTTGCATTTCGGTCCGTAAATATTTTTATTTCTGATAACGCCTCGCCGGGTCGGATGATTATCGTCAGCTTTACACACAAGAATAACGATTTTAGATCCAAACTAATTTATATTTATATTATTTATGTGAAAGAAATTGAATAATTGAAGGTAATTGTTAAAGGTTTTCAGCTGGAAATAGATTGATTCGGTCTCAGTACGAGCACATTGATGTTTTTAAAAATAAGAGTGTGTAATAATCAAAATTAAGACAGACATATAAATGATCTTGCACTGTGTTTTTATGGTGTTAGGGTTTTGAAATGTTGCACTCCGTGTTGAAGTATGTTCATTGTGTATAATGGCGGCGTACGGGAGTAGGATTAATATATACGTAGGGTTCGGTAAACCTGAGGAGACGTCCCGAGAGCAGCCGTTTCGTCCCATCTTTCTATTCGTGTCCGCACTTGCAGGTTTTCTCACACAGCTGTGATTTTAATAGACTGATTACTTATGCATTATCACTTGTTACCTCACAATAGACTGAACGTGTACTTTACGTGTTTTCTTGTATTTTGTTGCCCGCGCGGGGTGACGTGGATATTGTTTTTTTTGGAGCCCTTCACCCCGTTGCGGCAAATATTCTAGTCCATCGGTCATGCCTGTATTAATATTACAATAGTTTTGAAAGGCTTTCGCGGCTTCGGTGTACATTACAGTTATCGATAATTACCCCGGCCATGAAGCTTGTCTATGTATTCAACCGTTATTTTATCAACCCAATGTTTGTAACAAAACAGTGTTTGTGTGTGTATTTTCAAAGCCACAAGTTATATTATTATTGTGAATTTGTGTCAGTTGAACATCTTTTTATTCAAATTAATAAAGTGGAAGTAATTCAAAACATCATATTACCATAGAAGCAAGAGAATAATTATGCGATGTAGCTCATTGTAGAATATCTTATCCATAGAAATGAATAAGCTGAGCTGCATTTATAACTCTGAGGATATGTAACCTGTCAAATTTGGATTGATACTTTAAGTTTTCGTTTCGATTCAATTATGCTTAAATCCATTTTTACTTTATCAATAAACACTTTATAAATGATAATAATAAAAATTAAAAACTACTTGCCTGAATCCGGCAATTCATATTATTGGATTATATCACACAAGTGTCTTAAAACATTGATTTGTTTACTGTGTATCTTTGAAAAAACACTTTATTAATTTGATAAAAAAATATTTTGCACATTACAATGTTGTTGAATAATTAGCTTTCGTGTGAAATGTTTAACACTATAATGTTCTCAGCAACCTGATTCTAAGTGTGTTTATCTTATAATTATAATATTGTTGCAAATGTTCTGTTAATTGTTCAAATACCTCTTGTAAACATTCGAATATTTATTTACCTCACTCGCGTCACATATAATATTTTATTGTCAATGAGAGCCATTGATAAATCTAATTAATTATTAAAGATAATTATTAACATTTACATTACATGCATATGATTCAAGACTGAATATGTTTAAGTTAGTTGATGAAGATTGTTAATTATTGTAACGTTTAAATTTCGCAACATATTATGTGCCTTTCGCTTTGTTTTTTTTAATTTTATGTGGACATTCCATTAGTTATATGTCGGGTTGGCTCAGAAAAAAAAACGGTACAAAAGTAAAATATGGATAAGTTTAACAAAACCGAGCGGTGTCACGTCACAGATAACATCGCTAATTGGTTGTATTTGATGTTTGTTGAGTCTTTATTAATTATTTGTCACAAACTGTAATGTGCCTGTATTTTCACATTATCACATTGTCATTTCTTTAACAATTTCATAATAATTATTATTATGCATCAATAGATATTTATTAGGTATAAGATATTTGTTTATTCATTATTACGAGCATATATTTACATAAGATTATGTTATTTCCATTAATAAAAATCTTTTGTTTATAAAATAAAACATGTCTTTTATTTGATCTCTGTAACAATAGTCATTGAAAAGTGAAAATAGTGCTTTCCTACACAAGCAATTCTGACAGCTGTCAATAAAAACAATATTTGACATATACAATGTGCTTGTGATTCCCTTATTGTAAACTTTGATCCAACTAATAGCGCATGTTGATAATATAAAGCCTGATTGCTAATCTAGTATAAATGTGTACAATATTATGAACTCAGGCTAAAAGAAAAACTTTATGCAATCGTTGATACTGCAATATGTCGTATTTCATAACAATTTCTATAATCAACATGATAAGCATACATGGGCTCATTTCAATAATCACTCCTATATTTCACCTCTAGTTTATTTGTGAATGGATCAGTTGTCAAGACATAACTTTGAGATTGCATAATCTCCGGTGAGATGAGTTAGTGTAAGTCAGTGGCAGTGTTTTGCTGACTTCCGGCGTGCCTGTCAAACGTATCCTGGCAACTAGGAGACTTGCATTTGCTAAACACGTGTTTGACATGAATACTGCACGTGATATCACACACAACACTGTTACTTCATGTCTTACATTTAAAGCATTTGCCACTTGAAAGGAAATTGTTCCTGTTAGTTCAATAGTTTTTTTTTATTCGGTTTATATAGATGAAATTGACACCATCAATTAATCTTTCACAAAATTGAAGATTGCAGGATCATGCAATCATAAAAAAAACAATATTCCATCCGTAATGTCGAAGTATTGCTTGACCAAAAGCAGAATCTGTAATTTAATGATAAGAAATGTTCCCAGACAATCGGACAGGTATAGGCTAAAGTCCCAACAAGAACAATATAAAATTTAGAATTTTTATATCTTAAATTTGAGATTTTGGGCAATTTGTGATATTTTTTCTCTAGGAGTTGATCTCAAAGAACTAAAAAATTCTCATCAAGTTGATCTAATGTGGCATCTTCGTTATTATAAGCTGTAATGTCAGGTTTTTTTTCCAGATAAATAAATCCAATATTTTTTTGTTTTTTTTATTTACATTTTTATTACAATAATTTATTAAATTAATAATGTTGATGAAACTATGTATATTTTACTTAAATCATAAAATGAAAAAAATGTTTCGTTGTATATCATTTGTCCAAATTTTTAAATGTTATGATGATTTATTTACAATTTTAAAACATTTCACAAACAAAACAAAAAAATCTATGGATAATGGATCCGTAATTGACTAAAAGATTAAATCTTCATGACACTTTTAAAACCGCTCCTCGCAAAAAAAAACAGTTAATGATAAAATAGATCATCCAGTTTTCTGCACCCCAGAGAATCTACATACATAAACAACCCCTTAAACATAAATATAAAAAAGAATTATAAATATATTATGACGCAATTTATGTAAAATTGATGAGATGATATAAAATATGTCTAATAATAATTTATATTTTATTTTGAAAAATTATCAAAAATTATTTCATTTCATTTGTAAAAAAGATTAACACTTATTATTTAATATTAATAAGAAGGTACGTTTTGTGATAAAAATAACATGCAGTCAAATATTATTTTATTGAGACTATTGGGTGAAAATTATTATTTTAAAATGGTTTCTATGAAATCACTAATAATAAACTGACACTTCTCTTAACAAAAAAATTACAAAAAGACCTGTTTAAAATAACGATATATAATTCTAAAAATTAGTATTATCTATGATTTGAAAATGCTTCTGTTCAGTGTAAAATTTAATTAGTAAATATTTTGTTCGTTTAGTTTTGCTCAACAACATTACACACACTATTTGGTTTTAGACTGATGATGCTTTTCAAAAAAGCGAAAGACAAATAATTTCTAGTCGAACGGTCTCTGAAGTCTACTGGTATGTGATCTGTAGGTCCCAAGTTACATTTAATTGGAGATTTTTGACAGTATTTCTGTTATCCAGAAGAAAATCTCAATTGCATTTTTTCAATTCCCTTTGAGTTTAAATGAATTGATTTGATATATTGAATTTCAATAATATACTTGTTTAATAATGTCAGTTATTTTTATATGTATGTAGTAGGAACAAGGACAAAGAAACCAATTTACAAATATTTATTATTAACAATTGAAAAAACTACACCATAAATCATCAAGCTGTAAGTGTTTGCCATTAGACCGAATGTGCCGTGGACAAAATTACATTATATGTTAAAAAAATATCCTTCGATATTCTCTTCTAAAGTGGGAATCATTGGCACAACAACCTGATTGTATATTACAAAAATAAAGATATGTTTTAAATTTAATGGTCCAACTTTGTCATTTCATTTAATCTCAATATAAATGTATTTTGCTGCAGTAATGTAAAATATATTATCAGATACAATGAAAACACATGCAAACATATGTTTTTATTACATCTTATGATGTCGTTCCACCGGGGAATTGACATTAAAAAATATTATCGTTAGATGGGGGCGGTCGTTGAACCGAGTTTCTTCATGAGGTGATAACAATCCTGCAGACGTTTCCTGTGTCCGATCCTCTCTAGAGACTTGGCGGCTTCCGCCAACATTCCGACTCTTTCTCCAGGCGAAGAAAGAAGAGATTCTGGAAGATGTTTGCAGGCAACAAAGAGAGCTTCGGCTCGTTCAGCCTCACCACCCCACTCGAATGATCCCCTGTCTATTAAGAGATAAATATTTGAAATCAATTAATTTTTTACCCTCACATAATTCCTAATGACAATGATTATTGATTGTGTGCAGGTATATTTTATAGAGTGTGTGCTTATTTCACTTGTTTACGACATATACATACTAGAGTTCGACACTGTCTTGTTGTTGGCTACTGTATGTAAGATCGAACAGTGTAATGCTATTTCATCACAATTCCCACATTTTGTTTTACCAAGTGTTGCCTGGACAAATATTATTTTACTCGTAACAATACATACTTATTTATATACACGAAATTGAATAATATTGTTCTAATAAACCCCCTGAAAATGAATGTGTTGTGAATGAACAACAGAAAGTAATGAAATAAGAACAACGTGGTGTATAAGCCAATGCTTTCATGACATATTTCCAAGTTGAATTGATTTTTTTATTCTGCACACTCCATTTTCAATATAATTTTGCATGAAAATACTACATTTTTCGATCAAACATACATAATCATTACAGTTTTAGCAGAAGTTGGTAAGTAACAAAAGTGACAAAAATGAGTTAACCCTCCAAGGATGAGCGTGACCATATTATGGTAACAGTAAACAGTTGTCTATTGATCCTACTCATTATACTCATTAAGAGGTTTTGCTGCACTGTCCTGCTTGGCACATTGTTATTCATTTTAAATTCCACCAATCACGGTAACACTTAAAACAAAATAATATTAAATATAAAACTAAGGAGATCATCATTTTTTGTGAATGTTTTAATTTCTTTATGATATACATATGCTTAAATCTATGGTTCACTGATAGTAAACTATGTTCTGTGCATGATTAGTGTATCATACAAATACAGCTCATTTAACATGAGTCGGCTGATGAAATGACATGGGATCAGCCAGCCATGTCTCTTTCATTCATGCATTTTCAATACAATACCCATTTAAGAAATTTATTTTGTAATTTAACTGACACAATGCATTTTACTGTTTCTCACATTACCATTTTAAATTCCATCAGTCACCGCAACGCTTAAATATAAAACTAAGGAGATCATCACCTTTCCCACAAATAAGTGGAGGTCGGAACGGAACAGGTCTCAGAGTCGTAGTGAGCAACTGCTGTGTACGTCCCGGGGCTGCACCAGCCAAAACCCGTAACACCGCGCTTTGTAGCAATACTCTGGAAAGCGCCCACTGAAAATGAATACAAAAATTTCAAGAAAATTCAAGGATGTTATAATATTTATTATGTGGAAAAATAAAGTCAGTTGAAACTTACAGGCACATTTTCTGAAACTCTTTTCAGGGAGTTTAAGTCCCTCTGAAAGAGAGCGAGTTGAATTGGGCTGGCTGCCGTTTTGCCCTCAGTCATTGTTTCCCATACTGCACCACGGCATTCGAGAATCCAATCGCAGCATAACACTTGAAACAACTGGAAAACAAAAAATTACCCTGGTGAATTAAAATAAATGATAAAATCTACAGGATTGAATCCAATGTGCCCTTGTTATTGTCCAGAATTAGTAACTATCAAAAAAATATTATATTCGAGTAATTTTAATGTTTTCAGTTTGGTGGCACGGCGGTCAACGTCGTTGATTTCCGTGACGGATCTCATAGGTTCGAGTCCCAGTACGAACAACATTTTTTCAATTGATTTCTGTTCGAAGAAATGGGTGTCTGTGATGACTAAAAATTACTTGCCAGTTCCCACCCTTTCAATCATAAAACAACGGGGCATAACAAGAGTGATTAGTTAACCACTAGTCCTGTCCTCAACTCAACCTCAGCTTATGGCCTCAAGAACTGAGGCCATAAGCTCCACATGAATTAAAAAAAAATCCTTGAATATTGATGCTAATGCAAAAGTTAATGTCAATAATAAGCATATTTAATGTTTAAATATAAAAGTCTTTGATATAGAATATGTACTATTTATAGGTGAATAATTTTCAGCAAGAAAAAAATACGGCAACCATTTTATTTTACTTCAATAAAATTTGAGAAACTGTATTATATAATTCATTTAAATATGGCTTTATATTGATCAGTACCAAAACAATGGGTCCCGGGTTTCTGCAATTGTAATATGCAATGGTATCAGCGAGTCGTTTTCCAGCAATGTCACACATCTTCATGGCATTTTCTCCCTCTGCCTCCAGCAGCTGTCGATTGCTTGTGGTGGTTACACAGCGCAATGAATCTCTGCACAGCATAGCTGACAACACGGCCCTGCGAAAAATAAAAATAATATTATTAGTAGGCATCCGCAGCATGTGACCCAGTCAGTTCCGACGTCTCCGCATGACTGAATTATGGAAACAGAGGGAAAAACATGCTTTGCCCAAAGATCTGAAAGACCTTCTTCTTCGAGCCACATGACACCTCCATGATTCCCCGTCTCTCAGTTTCGCTAAGTACGAATTGAGGTTACCTGATGGTTCAGGACGACAGAATCTTACAGGTCAAAAGAAAAGGCATGCAGGATTGATTGCATGCGGATTGTGACCCACCCAATTCCAACGTCTCTCCATCAACACTGACGTAACAAAGCGATGTCTTGCACGAAATCAAACCACCTCAGCCCCAATATCTGATGCAAGCATCTGTGCTCGAGGCTCAGAATACAATTTTTCTGAGACTTCATCATGTACCATGATTTGCTACCGAAAAGCACCACTGTTGAATGCAAGTGTTAAACAAATGGCATTGGGTTTTAATCGTGTACAGCTGTGTCTCACAGTCTGCATTGAGTTAAAAGTGGCTCCAGTTATTCCTAAGGAAGTAACGAGCTCTTTGTGCTACCGTCTTCCTTACTTGAAGCTATCGAATTTCCCAATAATCTATCCCGCTCTGGTCAAGTTCCTATCAGTCGTTTTAAGATAATGATCAATTGACGAAAACGTTAGAAATGATAATAATGGTATAAAATAGCATTCCACTATATAAAAATAAAGTTGTGGTGATGTTTACTTTGGTAAAGGATCTTCAGCCATCGCAAGAAAGGCGGGTAAATTCTTCAGCTGTTGAACGAGATTGTAAGCAGCCTTTTCGTCGCCGAGTAGCCATTGGGCTGAAACACCAACCATTTTTGACCACCATTCCATCACGGGATCCCAACAACCTAGAATGAAAAATTGATTAAGTTACAGCCGCTGGTTATGTTAGAAAATTATTTTGGATATTCTGAAAATGCATTTGTGTCACTTTCTTTTGTATGTGCATGTTTATTACATTGCGTCAGTGTATCTAAGTTTTTCAGCATTAAAATCATTAAAGTATATTTTATACTTGGGATGGGGTCTTCATGTATTTTACTCTGTTAAAACAAGCGATGGTTTCAATAAAGATAAGAAGCACTGTCACAGAGCACTAAGCAACTCTGCTATGGCAATTGGAAACATTGCGACGGTTAACCAAATCTTACCGATATTCTGAGGCGCTATCGGCGAAACGTTATCAGTGATGAGAGTGACCATTTGAAGGACATCTTGAGTATGAGAACTTCTCCCATCGGCACATAGTAGAGTCTGCAAACACCTTTCAAGCAAATCACAATGGTAAACCTGTGAAAACAAATAAAATAGATAACATAAATGATAATCATACAAACAAATGAAGCATGAATTGCAAACAAAACTTAAATTATAATCCTTTCTATACCGGTATTTTGGTATTGAAAATTACCCAATATTGAATGTATAGAAACCATCACATACTTAATTTTTTTTTTCACGATAAATTGAAACATTTTATATCTGCCAAGAGATGTATTAATATTGACCAGGTTCCAGAGTTTACGAGTCTTTCGATGACGCATTATTAATTTAAAAAAGTATTTTTTATAAAATATTGAAATACTGATCTCTGAAACTCGCCCGATATTGAGATCCCAATTGGTATAGATATTTGCGATACCGGTATTTAATATAAAATACAGAAATAATAGTATTGCAATTCCTAGCCGAGGCGACATGTTTAAGGTGCCTACCAAAAATATCAGCATTTTTGATGTCTGTTAACTATATACAAATATTCCAAAAACAACAGCATTATTAGCAACAGAGTTGTTGTTATTCTCTTTCTCGCCAGTGAAGCTGTATCTCTGTACTTTTCGAATAGAGCAATTGATAAGTTCATTGGTCACTCACAACAAATAACATTACATGATTTAATTGTGTTTTGATTTTACATACCCTCATAGCGTAGGTGAGAGGATCAGCTTTGTTGGTCAGTTGGCTGAAGAGTGACACGTTGTAATCTTTAGGAGCGTAACTCCACGTTTGTGTCACAAAGAATCTCTGACCGTAAGGGGAGAAGAGCCATTGGAGACGAACGGGAGTCACACCGCACAGTTCGGAACAGACTTGTTTTGCCAGACACAGATAGTAACTGTAAAAAGAATGTTACATTAATTCTTTATTTATAAAATAACCTTTACATGTCCAGCAGTTTCTTACGAGACCGGCGGTCACATTGCATTTCGATGTTTTACTATGATATTATGTAAAATATGAATATTTGCATACATGGATAATGACTTAAGGATATAAAATCATAATTTTATTTGCGTTTTTAACCTCTCAGACTACCGATTTACAGGTGGTATAAGGAAATGCTAAAATTATTTTACTACTGATTCATAAGTGCGTGTTTAAAATGCGTTTATCTTACTGGCCCATTCACCAATTACCATAACTTTTAAAGTGACGCATAAATAAAGCCATATTCATTTATGCATACAAGTTCCATACTTGTCAGTGTAGTATATATATATATATATATATATATATTAAAAACCAACATGAAGTCTGATATGCATATTCTTTTGCAGTTGTATGATATGTATGTAAAAATATGTTTTTTATAAATGGTGTGTTGCAGGGCTTTTTTTACCCTGTAACGCGGCGGAACGGCACCTTTTTTTCTCGAAATTTTAATAAACGTTCGTAAAATTTTATTTTTTCTATTTTAAAACTTTCGTTTCTTTTCTTGGAAGTCGTTGACTGTTAATCCTTTAGACATCACATAGGGTCATAGGACCAAAATAATATCAAGCAAAAGATTGCAAATGCAAATTGGAATGTAATTTTGGATAGCGTTTTTAATAAATTACATATTTTTTTAATGTTTACATAATGTATGTAATGTTCTTTGTTTAATTTTCATTTGAAATTTCATTATAAAAAATTATATAAAAAGCCGCCTTTAATTCTATCAAAATGATATTCGAATATATAATAAATAGTATACCTTCTTAGAAAATGCTCGAAAAAAGTGCGTTCCGGCACCTTTTTTTTAAAAAAAAAGCACTGGTGTTTTGTTAATGTAGAATAATTTTTTTATTTTATCTTAACAAGTTGACTAGTTTTTGAGATAATGTTATTTTAGACATCACAATGGCGTCCAAAAAAATCGCGACAAATGCTCGGGCAGTGAAGGCATCTATTGCTCGCGATGCAAGGGCGTGTGACGGAATTATCCTAAGTAACATTAGTAACACTCTCTGCAAGAGATATTCTGCAGTGACTTCGAGGTTGTATATTGTCTAAATGTAATGATGGGTTAAATTTTATTATTTAGTACACATACCGTAAAATGATAAAATACTACTCTCATTTAAAAAAATAAGAATTAGACCAATGTTTATGTTATAATTAAAAATCTTACGATAGTTAGTCTGAAGAAGATAAACACGTGTCACATTTAGTAAGACAACCAATGGATTAAAGAAATTATCAATTTAAATTTTACATGGATACAAAGTCGGATCCATTGAAGAAAGAAATGTGAATGTTGTGAAATGGCAATATCCAGTCTATAATACTAATAATGACGATAAAAGAAGTACTAACCTGCTGAGAAAATGCATGAAGGGCTTAGTGTTATTCTTGATGGCTAACGCAGTCATGACGTAAACGTTTGCCAAGTGAGCCGATGTACCGCCGACTTCTGCCAAATTCAGAGCGCTCAAAACTATCGGCAGAGAGGACCCGTAACCCTCTTCCCCTGCCAAGACCTGCTCAACTTGTGATAGTCGATGATACACCAGTGACAGTTCTGAAGCCCAGTGGACACCAGCCCGGCGGTCAGGACTGGAAATAGTAATTTTTACTTGTAGAATGGACTACTGAAGACAGTTAACATTCGGAATATATTTTTCAACATAATATCTGTAAAGACACGTTGCACTAATTTGTCTATTTTGTAATTTTTTTAAATACATTTTTACAGGAATGGTTTGCAAGTAAATTATACTCGATTCGTTAGTACGGATATTTGAGTAGGATGTGTTTGGATTCTTTGCCTAATATATGTATATAATGACAGCCAAATCAAAAGATGGCCATAGAGATAAGTTACAAAAACTTGAGTTTGTTATGACAAAGTCGAATCAAAAAAAGTGTTGATAAATGAAAAGGTTTAGGATTCCTTTACAAACCATAAAGAATTTCAATACGTAAGTGATAAAGATAAAATTGTCACCTGTTATTGAAGAAGTCTCCGTTTCGACGTGCAATCCACCGCCCTCCAGGCGCTCTCTGAATGGCTTGTCTGATGACACCCCACAAAGTTCCAGTAAATCTATAAAACTTCCCAGAACTGACTGGTCTTCCGGCTACATTCAAACACTTGAGCAGTTCCACCCTGGCGTTGATGAGGTCACCCTGAAAAGTGAGTGACAGGAAATTATACCAGGAGAACTGAGATGTCAAAATATTATTACTCTTTAATGCTTTCATTAAAATCTGGTTTTCAAATCTATAGTCGGAAATTGACATACATTGACAAGTATTGACTGCGACCGAATGATTCTTTCTGATTCCATTCCCTTATCCAGAGTTCAGATCACCAAATGATTTATAAATCGATTCAAAATTTAGTATTTAAAAGCACATACATATTTCTATGATTTATAATCCCTTCCTATATAACCTGAACCTGAAAACAGAGGATAGAAAAAGAATGACACATGAACAACTAGGTCTCTCTTAACCACTTAATTCTGTCTTTAATTATGTGTCTGACCTAGAGCAACTGACATAGAACCAGTTCTTCATATTCTTCAAATTGATAGCATACATGGTTAAATAGTCTAATTGTATCAAAGCTTGCAGGTGTCTATGATAGCTTCGGTCGTTGCTACCACCTCAAAAAATTGAATGAGTGGTTAGCAAACAAAAGATTTAGAATAATCAGGGCTATTGAAATATTTCTCTGACAAGAAATTGAGTGACGTATTTCGTTCTCGAAATTACCCTTAGAGGATACATCCTTGTTAATACATAACAAACTCACAAGTGACATTTTATAATTTCAAAAAGGTTTATAAAAAATATCTGAACTTAAATAAGTGTTACGTGGTAATATTTGTTTGTTTATGGTCAGAAACATGTAATATTATTATTTGAATACGACAGACCTGTAACAGTCAACAGCTCAAGCCCTCGAGAAATGAAGTAAGCCGAGAAGTAAAATGGTAATTTTTTTCTATTGGACTTTTAATTTAAGTACAATCACATATTTAATTGATGTTTTGGTGGGTTGCATATTTTTATTTTGGAGAGATAACACTATTGCAGTGTAAATTTACTAAGATGACTTTACATTTTACGATACTTTAAGACATATAGAATATTATTACGCATCTAAGTCGTTTATTCCTAAAATACCACTTCACCTCTCACTTCACTTCTTAGGGCTTAGTTTTAAAACCCAACTTACCTTATCAATAAGATAGTCAGCCTCTTTCCTGTGTTGCCAGAATGTGTGAGTTTGCTTTGATTTACTTTTCAATACAGGATCGCCATACACAAGCATTTTCACAAGACAGCCACCGAGTATTACCATATTAACCAGCCATAAAAATAGAGTGGGCATCCAAAGGGAAAAGCTAGATTCCTCTGAAAAACAATAATATTATTTTAACAGCCATATAAGATAAAAGAAAAATCTTCTCTTGTGAACATGTGTTAAAATAGTTGCAGGATAATTTTTCCTCAGAGTGAAACATACAATTGATTTGATTTATTTTACAAATTTAAATGAACTAATTGGATCTTTTTGATTAATTTTTTGATGTTTACCATCTCACAAATTATGAAGGATGGCTTTTTTTTATTAAAATAAGACAGAATTGTAAACATATTGTGTTGGGCCATATTAATAATCGAGTAATGATGATAAATTTTAATAGCAAAATAAATGTGTCAATGAAAAAAATATCAGTTTTTTTATCATGTACGCTGCAATGTGTAGCATATGGACTCCTAATGGAGTTTATTTCAACAGAAGTGTTTTTACGAGAACTACTTGTTACTCAGTTGCTCAAACTTTTTTTTGTTTTACAAAGAGAGTGAGAATAGAAGCATAGGGCTAGGAAAGGACTGGTGGTTAGCTAATCGCTCTTGCTATGCCCCGTTTTTAGGATAGGATGGGTGGGAGGGATAAGGAGTCTGATAAGGGTGCAAACCAAAATAGCTATGCACCGTATATAAAATAATGTTTGTAGACCCAAAATAGTTCAATATTTTTCACCATATTACAATGGAGTTTTAAGTGAATGTCTATTCAATCAAAAAATAAATGTATTGTCATTATTCAGTGTAACAATCCTTAATTGTGACTTCTCAAAAAGAAAGAAAATAATTTAACTTCCGGAGAAAGTTGAATGATTAGAGACATCAGTGCATTGGCGGATCCAAGGGGGGGGGGCATGGGGGCCATGGCCCCCCCCTGAGGAGCTTTTTTTTCTTCATTTTTCTACTTTATTAAAACTTTATTGTGAAATGGGATCTTTAATTGTTTAGTTTACGATGTTTTATAGAATACATACTTGATTATGTATTGACTACCTTTATATAGATATATTATTTTTAAATCATCTATTTTTTAATGTATTATTTTTTTATGGTGTTTATTTTCGAATTGAATGGCCCCCTCCTTGGACAATTTCTGGATCCGCCAATGCATCAGTGACTATTTTTAATAACACTAATGAATATTTTCTGAAGCATTGAATTAAATGGCAATAATCCAGACATCTTGGAAATCTCCTTTCTTTACTTAATTATGATATGTTATAAATATTTCAATTCGACACATCTGCGACGTTTGGAAACATCAACAAAATAAATGCATACTCAAGACTCACACATAAAGTCATATTTATTCTTTTCAATTGTGTTGCATCAGCATATCGAATGACATTCTGTGGTCTATCAAACATAAGTTGTAGATTGATAAGATTGAAACCACATATACATTTATTAGCAGTGGGTTTAACAGGATAATATATTAGAAAATGTCATCATATTCAATTCTTACGATTTACAATTTATTTATTCAAAAACCATGTCCGTTTCTATTGTGAGCATGTGGACTCCTATAAGACTTATTTCAACATAAGTTTTTATTAAATCGTTTGACATCTCTTCTTTGAAGAGAGCAGGAAAGAATGACGGAGCTAGGAGTTAATTGTTCTTACTACGCCCCGTTTTATAGAATTAAATGGGTGGAAGTTAATTGTAGACAGCTCACACATCCATGCCTTTAAGAACACATCCGTAAATCGATTGCAAGAAGTTTTCATTACAGGCTCGACAAATCAATTCACACCTAAATTTAATTTATCTTGTTGTTATTGAATTCTTACCGCTGTCATATGCATTTAATGTCCTGCCGGAGAAGGATGCCGATGAGATATCTGGAGAGACTTTGTCAAAAACGGTGCCGAACGGATTGAAAGCGAGCAGTCCCACCATGAAAGCGCAGAGGGCAAGACGGGTGTGATCGCCCATGCCGCCTATTATTCGCTCTGAATAGCATTCCTCCTTTATCTGTAGCGAATATAATAGACATATGTATTTATAAGTATAGGGTTTTAATATCAAACAGAACGTCATGGGTATGTAGTGGACATTTCTTCATCTCCATCACACAGCTTCACTTATGCATGAGCAAGTAGGATAAATATATTATGTTTTATATATGAGCCCTCGAGAGGTTAAGTGAGCCAACTAGTAGAATGGTAAAACTTTTTTCTTGGGCTTCTCACATCTTTATTTGGTGTTTTGGTGAATTGCGTACTTTTTTTTATGGAGATAACATTATTGCAGTGTGTATTAACTGAGTTTGCTTCACTTTTACAATACTTTAAGATGGGTAGAATATTACAATGCATCAATCTTTTTTTTTCTAAAATACTTCACCTCTAATGGGCCCATATTATGTGTTATATCTTCCAGATTGATTATTTGTGGAGTGCCATTTACTAAATTGACAACTACTTTTTATATTTGGTTTATAAATGCAGTGAAATAATGATGTAATCGGAGTGTTTTAATTTTATTTTGAAAAATGAAATGTCAGACTCCCTTGAAAATTTCATTCGCAAATATTAAATGGTTTAGAAGTTGTGTTGATTTTACGAAAGACATATGTTTGGGCTAATCACTAAAAAAACGCCCGTTCTTTGCTAGTCTATTTTTATAGGCCCCTGATTACAAAGCATTAACAATTTCAAAAAAAACTATGAAAATTTCATTTTCATTTTGGTATTTTTAAAACAATAGGTGTACAACTTTGCTTCCACCATTTTCCTATAGATGGCTTTAGCGGTAAGTAGCGGTCGAAATAAAAAAATCTCATAGACGTCATGCAATAAACTTGAGCATCTGTCAACATAACACCATACAGACATTAGTCATCTGATTTCTGCATCATAAAGTTATTCTCGATTGAAAATGCCAGTTTACGAGCCAAATTCTTGTCATTTGCGGGAAGTTTTAATTTTCTGCTTTAATATGAAAAAAACTGCAGCTGAGGCTCATCGAATGCTTTACTTATGTTGAGGCAGCTATTAGTGAAAGAATGTGTCGTGAGTGGTTTCAACGCTTCAAGAACGGTGATTTTCACGTCGAAGACCGGCATAGCGGTGGAAGAGAGAAGGTTTTCGAAGATGCAGAATTGGAGGCATTATTTAATGAAGAGTCGTGTCAAAGTCAAGAAGAATTAGCACGATCATTGGCAGTGACTCAACAAGCAATTTCAAAGCACCTCAAAAACATGGGAATGAGTCAGATGCAAGGAAATTGGGTGCCGTACGAGTTGAAACCGAGAGATGTTGAACGGCGTTTGTTTGCTTGTGAACAGTTGCTTGAAAGGCAGAGACAGAAGCCTAGAATTTCGGAAAAAACGGCGGAAGTAAAGTTGTACACCTAATAGTAAATTCTTGTAACAATTTTAATGAAAAATTAAATAAGCATTTACGTCAGCAAACTCTGGTGACGACGGCAAATCGCTCTCGGTTTGTTGAGGAGAAAGAGACGGCGAAGAAATATCACTTCTCGGCGGCGTAACATCTCCTGTCACCAAAAGATCTTTCACGTTCTGCCCGTGACAAGATGACTTCAACAGTGCATTCTCCTGTTTTAACCTGGCGTTTTGGTTCTGCAGATATCTGATGTACTCAATGGTCTTTCGTAGTATTGCTGATTTATTTAACTGCAAAATGAGAGCGAAAATTATGGTGAATATATGTCTAATTAATATTAATTCATTAAGGAAAGGTATGCAAAAATATGCTGTTACACAAGTCGATATAAGTTTTTAAATATCCAAGATATTTACATATTTTGACAATTATGTAGATCTCCACCTTTTGGTGGAGGTTTAATAAATTCCTGAAATTTAACTCGTAAACTTGTTTAAAAACAGCACTACGTAGGTTATCAATTTTGTTAACCTTTATTTAATGTCTGTCTGTGCCTTCAGTAGATGCTTTTATCTGATGAAAATTTGAATTGATCTACATGATAAACTAAGCAAATGTTAGCAGTATTTTTTGATGGATTCAGCAATAACTTTCTATTCTACGTGTTGTTACAAAATGTGACATGTGTTTCGCCTCTGTGAAATGCATGATCACACAGAACATAGCACGGTTTACGCATAAACCTAAAATTGTTTCTAATTCTTAAGTTATATACTTCAAAAAAAAGTTGTGCTTTTGAACTTTTCCACTAATATACACAAATTACTTAAATTAAGTACGGTAAAACCATTTCTGGTTATGACTTAACGAAATACAGATTAAAATAGTTCTCCTGCCACACTGATGATTGTGAAAAAACTTGGTGAAAAAGCATTTGGAATTGGTCAGCGTTTAATAACTAATAGTGTTTACCTGGAGTGAATGATTACTTACTTTCGCATCCTCTCCAACGAGCATATTCTTCAACTCGATAATTTTATCATTGATGCTGGTTCGGTAGCGCCTTTCAATAGCATTGTGTGCACTTCTCTTCACCTCTTTAACTTTGGGCTCTCCGGGGATAGGCATTCGACTGATGGCAACTTTGTCCGTTTCCATTGGGAATGAAATACCAGTGGCCAAGATTGCCGCTCCAGTCGTTGTGTTCACCAGTGTATGAACTGGACGACCTGAGGCTTGAATGTTAGACAGCGATGTTGTTATACCTGTAATGTGACAATTTTATAAATAACTTAGTTAAAACATGACACAAAGTCATAAATATACACATGGATACAAATCAAACACAATTTTATTCTTCCTAACCACAACGTAAGCTTCATACAAATAAGTAAAAAAAAAAGATGTATCATTTTGGGTAATCGCAGAAGAATTTAATATTTCTTTTGTGTAGTAACTGTTGAAATAATAAATTTGATAAATCTAATTTCATAGAAAATAACTCACTACTGAAAAGACAGATGTGTAATATTTCGATGGATTTCACTATTCCAAATTGGAAAAGTAAATTATTTCAATGCAGAGATACTTTATTTCTATTTGGAATAGTGACATAAAAAAAGCGAATTTTATGTTCCATTTTACCACAATATTATCGATTTTTTTAATTGAATCAATGCTCTGCATTAAAATTACATGTTACATTTTTAATTTTCTTTTAATATGCATTTTTTACACCAAGAAAAGTTGGGAGAATTGTTGTTTTACGAAAGTAAAAAATTACAGCGAATTCTTCAAAATAAAAAGAATGCCTAATAATCATACATGAGAATTAGGGATACAAATAATTCGTCCATAATACCAATATAGTACGAGTATATAAAATAGTCACTTATATGCAACTTCTAAGATGCTGGTCCACAATGAAAGCCATAGGCAGCGTACATGCTTACTGTGAAAATGAACTAGTGTAGTATCATTATCACGCCTGACGCAGGGCAGGAGCACTACATGTAGTGTTTAGATGGCAAACACCGCATTTTTTATATTTATTTATATTTAGTTTTATTTGATTCAATCAACAAAAATTCAAAAAAACATATCGACTGTGGAAAGAAAAAAGGAAGTAACCCACACATATCAAATTTTACAGGAGGCGCAAAAAACGTGTTTTGATGATTTTGGGCCATATGCAAATTATGAATTATACACAACCTTGAAGTGCGCAGAGACTTCTAAACTAGTGTTTTATTGACATAACCTAATATTAATTAAAGAAATTGTCTAGGTTAAACCTTTATTTCAGTCTTTTTTCTTGGTTTAAACTTTTTACAAGGTCATCTTTTTCAAACTTAAAAGTTAAATTTAGATACCAATTCGGCATTTTCAGCTTCCATCTTTTTGATAGAACATGTGTCAAGTTGTATACATTGTGATTATCGAAAAAAGCTATTTTAGAAAAACTGAAGGTTACATACTTTTTCCTTTCCACAGTCGATTTATATATTTTCGATGAGTTTTATTTGATCGTCTTCAAGCATGGTCAAAATAGTCAAAAACTAATCCTCTGTGAGTCTCAAATACACTTCAAACTTCATATTGCAACCATATAAATGTGTTTTGATTTATTTAACCCACGCGCTTTGGGCAGTAGATTTTTGCAAAATTAATAATGGAATTGGTCAGTCACAAAAATAACTATATCTCAATTGAAGTCATTACTTATTTCATCTAATATCTATAGCTTTTAAATTGTTAATGTAAATCAATGTAATCCTGTCTTGCTAGAATACTTGCTGGGCAGTGAACGACAAAAATCCAGTTCCTATATTTTATGGGCGTTGAAAGGTTAATAAAACAACCATCAATCCGTCTCATCACAAATAAGGATGCATCACATCCAAGAGTGATTATAAAAACCATGCCGCGCGGCAATGGCAAACTTAGTGTCAGGTAATGCTGTATATGGCCGATGAAGTTTATTGTAGACCAACGCCTTAGAACAAACTATAATTGAAACTTGGCAATGATTTTTTTGTTATCCGTATACATGATCGGTTTCTTTGATTCAAAAGTTTGGTTCTATTTATTTCCCTATTTGCAATAAGATGTCTTTACAAGACTCTCGAGAATTTCATTGTTTTAGCGCCATTCAGTCAATATTGGATGAAAAAAAAGTAGCAGTTTGTAAAACAAATTTACCAAAAAAATATTTTTTTACAAGTCAAATAGCTAATTTTTGCCTTTTTAGTTTTCCAACTTTGAAATAGACACCCAGAAAAGGGCCTCAACGGCTGTTAGAAAATAAGCAAATAATTACCTTTGACAGGTGAGGCTGTGTACATGACAGTCTGTTGATTCTGATCAGCAGGCTTTAAAAGTTTGGCCTGCAATAACATTGGGCCCAATCGTCGGTCAGTACCCTGAACCAGCAATGGTGAAAGACCTTTGTCTGACACAAGCAATTGATGCTGGACGGGGACAGTCTGAGGCACTTGAGACATGCATATTACATTCTCATTAAACTGTTTATGTTTCGCAGGTTGTGAACGCACATTTTCATTGAACTGTGTAAGTTTAGCAGGTTGTGGGATCGATTTGAAGTTGATGTAGGTAGGATTGTTCACTGGCCCCTGGAGGAGTATGTTGGAATTGATCTGGGATACATTCGGACGGTTTATCACATAACTTTGAGTAGGTGGAGCGACAGGCGCTACCGACGCAGGACTCGGAGTGTTCGGAATAGACTTGGGACTGCATGGTAGTGGAACAGGACTGTGTTGAGGTAGATTTATTCTCTGTTCGTATAAGTGAGGTTTTAAATCGAACGAGTTGGGCGATCCGATTTGCGATGCGGGTGAATTAGAATGATTACTCAGCGGAGACATTTTGGGAGAAACGACATCTGGCACAGCGTATACGTATGACAAGCCTTCGGTCGATGTGAAAAGTGGCATGCGTTCCTGCCCCGGAACGACAGAGACAGATCCCGGTGACTTGACATCGCAGTGGCTTGTTAAATCTAAGCTCTCAATTTTTATCTGTCGATCTGTGCTTCTTAGATCTTCATCCAAATGCTTCATGAAGCCGTCTTCTTCAAATAATATATTCCCCAGTTCTGTGTCACAATTCAGGTAATCTGAAATATATTTCAAAACATTACAAATCTGACGCAATACCATCAGGTAAATATTTCATTGTATATACACACACTTCGAATAATTATTTAATAACCTTCTAAACCGACGAGTTCGTTGAAATTAAATCCTTCGCTTGGCGCGAAATCTTGGGAGGCATCAAACTCCATCCCCTGCGTTGAGGACCATCCGTCAGGATCTTCCATGCTATATTTTCGTGTTTTCACACAAATTCGCAAAATATCATATTTATGTATGTGACATGACGGCTGGCCAATCAGAGTTCACAGTATAAAATCGTACGATGTATAAATCTGCGTCATTTTCGTTATGTCAAAAATTATTAATATGACACACTTAAATCATTTTACAGCCGGTAAAGATTTATTAACACACCAATCTAATATATTTTTATTAATAAAAACCTTTTTTAATACGGTGGATTTTTTAAAACATTTTGTGGAGAAAAACATGAAAATACAAAAAAAAAAATTGAATCATTTTGAAAAATAAAAAAATATTTATGAATGAAAGTCGAATTCCATTTTGAAAGATTATAGTCCTGTAATATGTATAATCTGAAAACAATATTTATTAAAAAGTATTGACACTGTTTATCAAAAATAAATAAATCAACAATGATAATAATAGTTGTAATAAAAAATGTTCATATTAGAATATATTATCAGAGTTTATGTTTCTGTAGTTTTTTAAATATTATATTTGGATAACAAACAAACTTTTTTCGTTATTTTTAGTATTGGAATTTCTAATTATAGACAATATTTATAGTACTTTTAATTTAGTCTATGTACGACATTTTGACAGTTGTCTCACATGTGGGGCATAGACAGACAATATCATAGACGTCATAGACTATTATATTTTATGTGGGGTTATTTGTTTTTGTGTATCGGTAGTAATTTTTGTATTTCATTCACAGTAACTAATTAGAACTCAGTTAAAAATTAAACGTTTATAATGTCGTCGTGGAAGAACGCCGCAAAGTCTAACCAAAAAACTCATCGTGAAAGACACCAACCTGAAGCAAGAAAACACCTTGGGCTCCTCGAGAAAAAGAAAGACTATGTAAAGCGTGCTACTGATCATCATGATAAGGATGCCACATTAAAACTCTTAAGTAAACGAGCGCTCAATAGAAACCCCGATGAATTTTATTATCATATGATAAATTCGAAGTTGAAAAAAGGGGTTAGTATTATTTTCTTCTGTTTCATATTTGTTGTATTCAATATTTTAAATAAATACGCTTTTCAACATGCTACTCTTTTTGGTAAATTTGTCATACTTCATCGTACGGACTATTGCGGCGAAAAACTTCACAAACTGAGCTGGAGTGGTTTTTAGCTTAGTTTGTGAAGTTTTTCGCCGCAATAGTCCGTACGATGAAGTATGACAAATTTACCCTCTTTTTCTACCTGTAAATCAATGTAAGGCCGCTTATTACAATGCAGCTATCTAGGAAATTTAATTCTGAATAGGAAAATATCCAATTATCATGCATGGGAATTGAAGAAACCGATAATTTACGCGAATGATATATATGAAAAAGTCAAAAAACCATGTCATGGAATTTCTTAGATTCGTTCTAGATATGCTCTAGAGACCCCCAACTGGACTTTTACCAAAATTCCATGGCCAGCGAGCTGCTTAAAAATTAATAAGCAGCTCGTTGACAGCGTTAGACCAGTTTTCTATTGCAAAAACTCGTTGTACCAGTACATAAGATATTAGAGATTCGGAAAGCATGGCTGCTTTTAGATTATAAAAAGGACATGCTAACTTTTGCCAACCATTTAGTATGAGAGAACCACTCATTCAACGCGGGTAAAAGGGTGTAGATTTTACATCAATATGCGGGTGAACATAAATTGTTTTACCAAGAAATTTTAGAAATCAATAGGGCACAGTTAAGTAGTTTGTCAATTTTAAATCAACAGGTGAATCTTCCCGATTCACCATTGTTATATCCTACATGTAAGTAAATATAATTATAACTTTCGTAGAATAAGAATAATTTTCCAAGAATGGAAAATCTGTATTTATAAATTACTCTCATGTATTGCTGCCTCATGTTTATTATTTAATATGAATCTTAGTGCACAAGAAAGAATGGGCAAACAGCATTTAAATATTTTGTTTGTAAACAATCAATCTCATTTTATCATTCATTTCATTCAGAAATTATTGTCTGTGGTAAAATTGCTCATATGTGATTTGACGTGAATAATTTTCGTATTACGGGATGTAAACTATATCTAAAAAATTAAATTCAACTTTAGGAGCATCATGAGGTTGAAAAGGAAGATGAACATACGCCAGACCAAATAAAACTGATGCAAACGCAGGATTTGAAATATATCAATATGAAGAGAACAATCGAATCAAATAAAATCAAAAGACTGCAATCAGAACTGCACATGATTGACGCTGCGGATAAAGTCGAAAATTCTCATATTTTCTTTGTCGACGATGAAGCCTCTAAAAAGAAATTCGATCTCGTGAAACATCTGGATACTCACCCTTCTCTACTAAAGCACAGGACTAATAGACTAAGGATGTCAGATCTTGCGAAAATGAAACTGCCGGAGGTGGATAAAGAAGTAAGAAACCTTATAATCTATCACATGTTACAGTATTTTTACCCTCTTACATTTTTAATACTGACCATGTGTAGACAACATGCAGAACTTTCTTATACTAACACATTATTGCAAGGAAACATAAAAAATAACATTTTATGCCTGTTATAAGTAGAATGTGTTTTTTTTTAATACTGTCTTGAGTGCAGAAGAATCCAGGTTTGAATGTCTCCTTGAAATACCACACTGCAATCATTTATAACATACTAATTAAACTTTAGACTGCGGATGACTGCTTCGTTCCGAGAAATATTATTTTACCTGCGATGGTGGCGCAGTGTTCTCAGTTTCGCATAAAAAAATGGCAGTGATTTAATCCAATTGCATGAAGAATGATTATTTGACCATTATACCGAAACAATGAGAAATATTATGTTTTTCATTTTAAAAATATACTTTAAAATATATTAATATCTATATTTATGGTTGAAAATGGTATTAACAAATTTGTCAGAAAGGTGCCTCGTACGAACCTTATTCTCTATATTCTTAGCCGCAGTCAAAAGGTTAATCAAAATATGCAATGATTTAAAAACAATGAATACATCTCAGCAATGTTTACTTCAGATAGCACATAGGTTTCCAACCATTTTTCGGGTGGTGACCCCTTTTTATAAAAGCCATGTGACTAGGGGACCCCTGAGGAATTTGAAATCCTCGATTTGCTATACTTTTTCCCCAGATTGTCTCAGAAACTCCTATTGTTGTTCAAATCCAAAAAAAGTTGGCGACCCCCAGAAAACCCTTCTCGACCCCCAGGTTGGGAACCCGTGAGATAGCAGAACAATCTATGGTCTATCGATGTTATTTGTTTTTAAAATGTGCATAAATCTTATTATATAATATTGATTAGGAACATATTCTTACGGTTTGTCCAACGATGTCTATTAAAAGAGATATCATTTTTAATGCCTTCAAAAATAATCGTGATAGGTTTAGTTTTATTTTCTGATAACTTCCTTGACTTTGAATATTATACCACTTCTTTTGTAGGAAAAATTTAACTTCACCGTTCAATCCGTAATTGGGTTTTGATTATTCTATGTTTACCTTTGACCTTAATAACTTGATTGTTATTTTATATATATCTTTATTCTTTATTGTTGTTGTTACAATGTGCTTCATTGAATCTATTTGCTTTTGATTCCATAGTCTGTAGCAGCTATGACACAGAAGCGGGACAAAGCCTATAAAGAATTAGCGAAGAGGATTGACCGTGAAAAAGAACTGACAGTAATTCAGCAGAAAATGGAATTGAAGAGACACCTGCAAGACAAGAAAACAAAGAAACCAAAGCGTATAAAGGCGGGCACGAAGAATGCTGCTCCTGTGTATAAATGGAAATTTGAGAGAAAACGATAAATAATGTTAATAAAATCAGACAGTTTTTTTTATGAAAATAATTTATTCATTTTCAAATACATATTTGTTTTAAGAATTTTGTGTTTTTCTTTCTGCTCGTATATGTGTGTTATTTAAATGAATTATTGTCATTCCATCTATCCAGTTGTATCTTTGGTATCAGGGCCATCGTGGAAGATCTTTTGGGCCGCTCGTAACATGACATTATAGGTCTTTTTACTTTTGTTACTTAGTGTATCATTTCATTATTGTACACAATACTTGACAATATTTCATATTGGGCAATCGAGAGATGAATGCAATCTCTGCAATTTAGACAAATTTATTTAAACTGTTTGTACTTAGTAAACCTAAGAAAACAAAAAAAATATTGAGACAAGTAATACGTACTTTAAAGTTACTCAAAAGTGAGAAGGGCATTCAATTTTTTTTAATAAAACATTTACGTTAGGTTTAGCTTTCAGCAATCGATTGGTATAATTGTCTCAAATTTTACTTTTACACCATCATCCTACCAGAGAATGTGACTAAGTGCATTTTTCATTCAAAATTTACTAGATAATTATTGTTTGACATTTACAACCATAAAAATTGCTGAAAATGTCAAAAAACTGAATCAGAAAAAAGAATATAAAATGAAAGGGTGTAAATGAAATTTTCAAACAGTTCTCTTGAACAATTACTAATTTACAATCGATACTGGTCCATTTCTCCGGTAATACGAAGGTATGTTTATTTGTCAATATAATACTACACTATATCATATAATAAATGCATGAACCTTAAAATTGAAAATATAATTGATGGTTAACTAATTTCATTTCTCAATTACCCAACACTACCACAGTGTGAACAAAACAAATTGTTTAGTTTAATTTACATAATTTTGCATTAACATACCTGTTATCAGTACATACTTATGGATTAACTATATAATTAAAAACAAGGAATACTTAATATAAATCGTAAACTCTTTTCAAAAAATGAAAGGAATTTAATAGTCAATTTAATAATAATGAAACCATTGATCCCATTTGAGAGAATTTTAACAATTCATCGGTTCACCGTTACGGAGTTTGTAGTTTGGTTTCATGTTTTTTTAATTTTAAAAGATTATATCACATTTTTTATCAATAGGCTATCACCAGATTCATCGTACAAGATTAGTGATCAAAAAGTCATTGACAATACAACATACTCGAATTCTGTGATAATTAATTTACAAAACAATATTTTGAGTTGCTAAAACAATAGTCGCTGCATTTCCTCGGTGATGACTGTAGCCTACGTAAAAATACATATAAAATAACCTAGGATTAAGAGTTAATTATTAGGATTCAGATTAATATTATTTTATTATTAGTTGAATAATATATCTCCTCACGGTGGCATTTTTTGGGGGCCAAATATGATATTGATTCAACAATAATTTGTAAGTACTTCAAGTAAAGAAACACCATAGTCAATTATTGCCTATATTCATAATATATTCATTTAACATTATTTGATTGATCATTGAATCATACTTATGTATATGTATATAATATAACTATAATAGTATCACTCTGATTTTGGTCCCACATATATGTTTACTTTAAGTTCGATTGAGTTTGAGCGATGATTGATTATAAATAGATTTTCTTATTTTTGATAACATATTATGAATATAGTCGTTATTTGTATTTTCTTGCTTGAAGTTCACATTTTGAGGAAAAATTATAAACTGACAACAATGATATGCTCAGATGTCAGTTGTATTTTCTCCTTAATTCATTGGTAAAAGTAAATTTATATATTTTCACAAACATGTTTGAAGTTGGAGCAAATTTTTTAAGCCATCTTGAATTGCTGTAAGTTTATAGGAAACCGATTTTCCCTTTTTACATTTATCTTTGAAGATTGTTGAGTTATTATTCACATAAATAAGTTCATGTATGATAATAAACCAGTCAATTTAAACCGGGCAAATTCAAAATGTCTTTAGAGCCAATCTAAAAGATGTCAGTGTATTTAAACATTGTTTAATGTTAGATTTATATCACTTTATTTGTCTTTGAGCGGAGGGCGTCACACCCTTGTTTGGTTAATTAAAACTAAATCACATATTTTCCATCTACCACAAAACACATTTGTGTACAGGATTCATGGGAGATCCCAGCGGACATTTCCAAGCTTCTGAGAACTCTTTGGAATTACTCAACGTGCCGATTACTCGGACTTTGTTCGGACTGTGGACACCTTCCACTATCTTCGACTTCAGCGCACCTACTGTTGAATTTCCACACCATATCTAGAAAAATAATATTGATATATGAGTACAGTTTTTAAAAGATAATTTCTTCTATTTTTTAATATTAAATGTAAGATTAAAAAATTGATATAAGATAAATACAAAAAGAGTATTTAAATCAGGGTCATGCGTAGATTAGTGCCACTGCCCGCCTTATTTTCAAAATACAAAAATGCATGAGAAAAAATGTTGTGAATTTAACATGTTGGCAATAGTAACCGGTAGTAGAGAGATCAACGTCATGCTCTTTAGTTGCGATGTCGACAGAGCTCGAATCCCAGTATGGAAACATACATAAATTCATTTTTAGAGTGATTTATAAATTTACTAGCTGTAAGCCCGTTGACCTCAACGGGGGGATTTTTGTTGCATTTTTAAGAAGTCAGAAAATTACAAACCTATTTATTGAATAAGCCAGAAATTCTAAAAATAAAATAAATATATCTCGGGGCATATATCGACAGCATGCCCTGTAGTATTTAAATTGTAAATTATTTAATTTTTGGAATAATGTTGAGTTTGCTAACAATTATTTTTCCTATTAGCAGAAATATACCTCGTAAATTACCTAATTTTTGGAATAATGTTTAAGTTTGCTAACATTTTTTTTCGTAGTGACAGAAATTTCGTCAAAATATTAAATCTTTGGAATAATGTTCAAGTTTGCTAACAATCATTTTTCATAGTAGCATAAATCGACCTCGGCGCATATATCGACAGCCCTGCAGTTTTAAATTGTAAATTACTTAATTTTTGAAATAATGTTTAAGTTTGCTAATAATCATTTTTCACATGCAAAATGGTATAAATTAATTGCACATTTTATCAAAACAAAATTATCAAAATGTTGACTGATTCTCCAAACAGAACTTATTTTTTAAAATATATATAATGATTTTTACTGAAGTTATTTTATTACACATACTGAAATTATGCTTTCGCCAACAACTAACTATTCCACGTATGTACCTAGATTAAAAACAAATCTTGAAATAATTGCGTCTTATATTTATTTTTTGAAAAACATATTTCGCTAGTCAATCGGATTTTGTTATTTTGGTAGCATTTATTTTCATACGATCAAGATGTACTGTGATTTAAAAAGAAAATTTTCAAAAAAAAAAATGTTATAAACCCAAAAAGAAGCGCTCTAGGCTAGATTCGAACCAAGTTCCTACAGATTACCAGCCGAGCGGCTTACCGCTAGGGTACAGTAGAATTGAGAAATGCTCGAAAAATAAAACATATAATATGCATGCTGTTTTTTTAATAAAAAACGAAAGGTTCCATTTTCAAACGAAATTTAATATATATTATATATTTTCATCGTTTCTGATAATTGTGACGTTAGCTCAGTTGACAAAGAGCTCGGCTGATAATTCATAATTATGGGATCGATCGACGGTCGCGGAGCTTTTTTGTATGAGAATTCAATTTTTCAGCCATTGATTCGTTTCGTCAAATAACAGTGTATTAATTAATGGCGACAGCGGGGCAGGATGGGGTGGGGGGGGAGGAGGACCGTCTTTCTTGACGTCATCGAAAAGGCGAAATCGCGACCATATACAAACGAAAAAAGTATGTATTTAGTATGAATAAAAAAATGGTTGACAGCGGGGTTGGGGCGGAGGAGGGGGAGGGAAAATCGGGGACAATTTACAGACGGACGGACGGACGGACATTATCGACTATTAATATATAGATGCTCAAAGGTATAGATGGATCTTTTAAAAAATGACTACCCACCCATCTGTTCGTAAAAAAATAGAGCATATAGTGAGTGATCAGCTAACTGCTATTTCTGTCATAGACCTATCTTTCTATTGCTACTCTCTTTGAATGACTGCGTAACAAGGAGTTGTCATAGAAGAATTCTGTTGAGGTGACTATAAAAGGTTCTCTACTTTCACGATTAATTTGTTTTGAAGGGTCGTAGTAAGCCAAGCGATATTTACATTTTAGCATATATTTGATGTGTGAATTATATTCACACTTTCATATTATGAGAAAATGCGTTTAAATTAAGTCTAAAATGAAAATATCTAAAACGATTCGAGTTGCATTATAAAAAATATGAAAAACACTAACCATATGATTTGAAACTATTTTAATTTGAATACAAGTTTAGCCAACATAAACTGTAGATATTTCAAGTATTTAATGTTTCGATGCATTTTTTTCAAAATTATGTTATGAAGACTTGGTTCAAACCGATTCTACTATGAAGAATTGCACGCACAAATCCAGACAAATCAATATATGTGACAAACGGAGGCAATTAATTTATTTTCAATTTTTAACCGCATAACTATGAAACTGTGTAAGTAGAATATCGCATAAGTAAAGGACCTACTAGGATTCCATATACCCCACAATGGAAGCGGTTAGTAAAAAAATTTACTGAATCTAAATTATTCATTTCATTGGTTATCATAAAATAATCTTCACACCTTTTAAAGATTACCGATAAATAAATACAGCCTATGCTAGACTACATAGGTCAACATTAAATGAAAGACTTCTATTTGATATACGCATTTTACCTGTGCAAATCCTAAGAAGAATAATTGTCTTGGTGTGTATTGCTCGATACTGGGCAATCGATCTCGGTTTACTGATGAGTTTCTTACAGTATACAGTGTATAGGCATTCAGCGCTGCTCTTAACCCACCGTTGTCTGCAATATTTTCTCCTTGAGTATTGAATCCATGCACCTGTAATATATTAAAGAACCAAATATTATTTTTTGTAATTATATACTTCCCTACAAAAAGGTTTTTTTATTTCTTAAGTAACAGGGAACGGGGACACTAATAAAGAAGAATTTGCATGATGCATAAATTACTGACATTCTTCTACTTTGAAACAAACGCTTATCGCAGGATGTCACAATGAGTTTGAAAATAGAAAAAAATACTTAAGATTACGACCTGGAGTCGAACAGAAAGAATGAGCATGAATTGTTGAAAGGAGGTGGATTATGATTGTTAAATATTTGGGCAGGTCCACAGTTGAGTGTTTTGTAAGTAATATGATATTTTCTGATTACGTACAGTATAATTTGGTAACTGCGCCATGTGGTATTGATTGTACTGGTCGATAATACATTGTACTTTGCTATGGTAATGTTCCAACGTAGCTGCCGACCACCATTGTTTTAAATTACCATTCTCGTCATATCGCCTTCCTGTTAGAATAAAACAATAAGTCATACATACATTTCTCACATGAACATTATCGAATGGAGAGCTATGCTATAACATGAAAAAATCACAATCATCTGTAGGGCTTTATAAAGTGAGAAATGTCATAGATATATCTAATTCTTTCATTTATAAACAAGTGTCATTTATATAAACAAATAAAAAATAATGAGATAACACTTTTGCAAGTTTCAGAAAGCTCACCAAATAATAAAAATCATAAACAAAAATCTGCAATTAAAGTGAAAGTAATTTGTGACAATCGATGCACATGAGAACAAAAAATGATTTCTAAGTTATTATACATTATTAACTTTATATTATACATTCAAATGATTTGATTGATCATTTTAGTTTGCCTAATACTAACAAAAATAGCTGTAAATACAAATTAATATAAATTCAAAACCTAGTACTGTTGAATATTTTCAAACCTTGATCATCAAATCCATGCGTCACCTCGTGGCCCATTATAGCACCAATGGATCCGTAATTTATTGCTCTAAAATGGTGGAAAAAAAAATATTAGTGTTTTATAATTATTTATAACTTGCTAAAGATATTATTTTATTTCAATAAGATACATACATCCTATATTTAAAAGTATACAATCTTATAAGTATTAAAATAAAATAGAAATTTAAATACTGCTATAGGAATGGTAAATATTGAAGTATGTAAACTTACTCTAGTCCGTTTCCATAAAATGGTGGCTGAAGTATTCCTGCTGGGAATGCTGGAAAATTAAATAAAATTTGAGTAAAGTAATGATCTCTCAAATACTTATTGTAACATTGTTTAATTTTATTATATAATTTAATTACTCACTGACTGAATTGAGTGTAGCAGAGTAATACGCATTTACTGTTGTTGGAGTCGCCACCCATCTAGAAAAAAAGTGTTTATATTAATATTCAATGTTTGTTTGAGAATTGAAAATCATATCAATAATGACTGCCTACTCGTGACAAATTATCATTACTACCTGCCTTACATTTCGCATTAAAATTCATTCAAGAAAACTAGTTTCATATTGACAGAGCTTTTATGGAATATGATATTGTAAATTAAAATAATCATGGTTACCTATTTCTATCCGGGGTGCGTCGTAAACTTTCCAAATTTTTTTTCACTGATCCATTTGTGAGTTTGAGATAAGTGTCAAATAATTTCCCATCTACTATTTCAGTCTGTAAAAATATAACAAAATTGTAAATTAAATTTTCATTCCTCATGATTCTGTAGATAGCGAGGTATGTATATCTAAGATATTAGAAATATTCAAAGATTTTTAGAACAGAATATCTTCTTGTGTGAAAGCTGTAGGACTCTTAGCTTAGGCACATATAGGGCTTCCAATTAACCGGACATTTAAACTAACCGGTTTTCGGTTTTTTTCAAATAAATAAACCGGGTAACCGGTTTAAACCGGATTTATTTTCAAAAAACCAATTTTAGTACCACACTAACCAATGTTTCAAAAAAAAAAGTTTTTTGATTACTTAAAAAACAGTCAATAAGTGCATAAAATTAGAACTACCAATTTTCACTATGCGCAAACATGCATTCGGGTCCTTACGATTGTATGCCTAACATTGTCACATTTTTAAATACTTGTTTAAAATAAATGTAACGCATATTCAGCTAGTGTTCAATTGTATAACACTTCGAATACCTTTTTGCTCGTCTTTATTTAAAAAAATTTTTTTTTTGAATTTTAAAATTTTAAAAAATATATTTGACATTACAGCTTACGCCAATGCGTCAAATATTTTGAAGTTAAAAGATCATACGAGATATACTCGATGAGAATTTTTGAAAGTTACATGAGATTAACTCAAGGAGAATTGACTTCACAAACACCCGGGTCTTAGATCTCAAATCAAAATTGAAAAAATCCAATTTGACATTGACCTTACCGGGAATCGAACCCGTACCCACCTGATCAACTAGACCAAAGCGGGCGACAAATTTCGGTCTTTATTATTATTTTTGTTTACCACATGTGCATATTGGAAAGACACCGACTCCTTAAAGTAGCCGATGATTTATGGCACCGATTGTTAGAAAATAAAAAAAAACGTATTAAAATTGAATTGTTTTATAACTTGAAAGATATAATAAAACATGGGCTTGGTCACTTAACCTTTTTATGTATGTATGCTGCAAAAAAAGTGAATATAAATTGCCATCTTTTAAGTTCAGGTACTTACTACTTTCTCGGAATAATAGCAATCTATATTATACAATATTTAAGTTCCATATCCAATATTATATTGTTAATAATTATAAATAATCCGACTAATAAAGATCAAATGAATACGTGAAAAAAATGTAGATAATAAATTTTTGTTTACTAATATTTAAATTGCTTTGTAACAGTACAAGTTTTCGGTTCGGATATTTTTTTCATTTAAAAGATATAATGATGAACGTATTTTTGGTTGAATAAGGTTCACTTGTTTTATTATCATTGATATTTTGAGAATCCTTTCGTATTACAGATATTTGATTGAAAGCAGTATAGTTGTCCATGATTTCGACTACACACTTGCCACAGAAATTAGACAATTGAACAGTAAAATACTTTATTATATTGTACTAATTATAATACTATTATTATATACAACATTTTTAAATATTTATACTCTACATATGAATAGTTAAATAAAATCTCATGGTGTTCAAAGCGGAAAAAGATTTTTTTATTAACCCGGTTAACCGCCCAAAATAAACCGGTTTTCGGTTTTTTTCAAAACACCCGAAAAACCGGTTAACCGGTTTCGGTTTAAACCGGTTTGGAAGCCCTAGGCACATATGTGAGATTTTGAATCCTTAACTATGTCTTATTGTGACTCTTAAGAAGTTATTATAAAAAAAAAGATGGTGAACGACAATTACAATCAATTCTTGGAAAATATCTTCTGTTTCAATACTCTGAAAGAATATTGATAACTGTAAAAGCAATCTCTGTTATTTACAAAAGTCACCATTGATAGGTTTGGATTAACTTACACCGTTGTACTTTGCATCGAGTTGCGATGGAGTCAATAGCCACGCAGGAAATCCAACATAGTTCCTTATGGCTTTCAACTTATTCAAAGTCTTCAGTCTTGTAGTGTTGTCCATCCAGTCAAGTTGCGTTACAGCTTCCGAGAAAGCCTGCCTCACGTCTTCCAGCATTTCTATCGCCTGATTTTAGAAGTAATATTGTATTAGAACAGGTTACGATTTTTATATGTTGCAACCGTGTCGAAATATTAATCAATCTATACTTTATTATCTGTCATTAATATTTCTTAAGGTAATCAATAATTGTAAAAAAAATAAATATGACACTTTTTAACCTTTTTATTTCCAGAAAACTGACATACATTAACAAACTATGGACCCTTTTTATTAACAGCAAATATTAGTAAAACTCATGAAGTGTTTACACGCAGTACAGGGTATAAAAAGTGTGAATATTGTTTGTTTCAATCACCGTATTCTGAAGTAATGAAAATAAGTATCACTTTAAATAAATTAGACTAATGCCATCCTTATCAGTTGAATTGTTCACGGGATGTGTAAAACTTTGAAATAAAATTTGAGGAGTGTATATGTGTATATGTATAAATGATAAATAGTTAATTTGCCATGTTGATTTCATATTATTATTGCAGTTTATCTCAAAATGATTGATATTTATAATTTTATTGAGAAGCAGGAAAGTATCAATAAAAAAATACCAATATTTTGAATACTAATGAATGTTTATAAACATAGAATAAATGCTTTATTATAAATATTGCTTGTAGGTGAAATTTTACCTTTTCTCTAGACTTCTGATCGAAATGCTGTCTCACATAAAGGTAACTCAACGCGATGCCAAAGTTTGCATTCACATTAGCCGTGCATCCCTTCCATCTAGGAGTCCTCTGTTGTAGACCGAACACTTCTTTTGAAAAGGTGAATCCCAAATCACGGAAAGATGTCAGTGTTAGGGGAGCAATGGTTGAGAATATACTCCACCATACAAACTTATCTGGCAATAGAAATGAAAATAATTATATTGCTGATTTTTATTATTATCAGATGTCATCATTTTTACTTGACAGTAATGCACCAACTGATTGTTCAGATATAAAAACTTCAGTTGATATATTATTGTATGCAGGAAATTAGGATCACGGTCTCCATTACATTACACCATCCACAGAAAGCAACTTATTTAAATAAAATTTTCCAAGTAAAGTCAGGTCTTCTTGGGTTATTGAGATAGTCAATTGCTTCGCTTACTCCATAACATACCAGCATCCTTTAATTCTGCTGAGATTGTTGAGTAGAAATAATTTATTCAAGATCAGTCAATGTTTTGAAAGGTCACAATCACCTTAGATGGAAGAGGGTTAGAGAAATAGTAGAGTAAATAATATTCTCATAAACTTAGACATTTTTCAACATTTTTAGCAAACTGAATTTCAAAAATTAAATTAATGTTTGTGCAAATTGTAATTGTAATTTTTTTACCATCAATATCATAGAAGCTTAAGCAATGCTCTCTCTCTTAACCTTTGAGCTGCCGTAGATAATTAATAGTAATTACCTAGCACGCCAACTAAAATTTGCAACTATTAATTTAATTAGTTATTGACGAGATAACTCGTCTCTGGCGTGTTGAGCACGAAAATTTTTACGAGATATCTCGTCTGTGGCAACCATCGAGTTAATAAAGGCTACCAGTACAAACAATCCACATATTAGATGCACCAAAGTATACATACATTATTTGTGTACATAAATCTTTAGTATGAATTGTGAGAATAAATGATTGATAGTGGAATGATCACTCTGGATTCTCTGACGTATTTTAGGGCAAAATTTATTTTCTCTACTGTATGATGAAAATAATTTACCTATAATAACAGGATCAGTTGCTGCTAACATTAATGATAGTTTCTGCAAGTAGGGCAAATCCATAACTATCACTCTATCGCTTAGTGGTGATAAAACAATGCTTGTGTTTTGGAAGGCATATTTTAAGTACTCGTTCCATTTCATCTAAAACAAAATAAAGAAATTGAGATATTATTACAATATATATATCATGGGTGGCCAAACTTTTGATCTCTGCGGGCAACTTGATACTGAGTTCATTGGAAGCAGTTATAAGAAGAGTTATAATTTAAAGCACAAAATAGTTTGTATGAAAGGGAAACAAAATGGATAGATAATAGAAGACATACTCAATTATTGTTTCAGTGCATCAGGCGGGAGACTAGGAATGGTTGTTCCATAAAATCATTATCACATTTTCGGTTATTCCTATTTTTATGGAATTTATATCAGCTTTAAGGAATAAAAATTGAATAAACAACCACCAAACAAATGCTTGTACAATAACAAACGATTTCCAGCAAAAATAAAAGTGTTAAAAAAGGATTGATCAATGTCAATGATTTTTTTTTTTTAATTCCCTAGGGTACTCAACGTTGTACCCACCACCACCCGCTACAGCTTCACATTCATCGTATAAGGTGTATTCCGTAGCGTAACAACGTTAGTCGTGTTCAAAAATTTTGCCAAAAATGTCCCGAAAAGAAATTTCTCAAGACTTGGTTGCATGCACTACAGAACGTCAATGTTAGTAAAATCAATATTATTTGATTAAACAGAAAATTATAAACATACATCTTTCCATGCTGTTGGTCCTCCTTTGGCTCCTTCAATCAGCTGATCTACGGTTACTTCATGGAACAAATGCGTCCCACTTCTTCTAACTTCTGATGGTGTCATAATCTGAAATCAAATGTTATCTTAATGATCATTCATTGTTATATATATACCTACAATAATATAGGAAAATGTCTTCTAATAAGCAACTTAATCATTCTTTATACAGGATTTCCTAAACATCTTCTGCAATGGAACACTTTGCAAATTCAGAAATTTTAACGAATCTCTTGGTGTATTTTTTAGGTCGAGTAATTCATAATAGTATAAATACAAAATTATTTTTATTAAAACACTTATTATTTTTAAAAGGTGTGGCATCGAGTCTGTTCCTGCACTTTGACTTTGTTGCAGCATAAAAAGAAAATCCTGCTTTGCAAACATAGGTTTTATAAAACGGAAGTAAAACAGTAACAACTTATTTCGACACATTGGGGGATTCTTCTGATGAACTCACCAAGAAAGAATTTAATGACATTTATATCAATCAGATTCACTGATAAAATCAGTCAGATTTTCATAAGCATGCTTGTTTTGCTGTTACGGAAAATGGATTCCAAGCCAAGGAATCATAATTGAAAGAGTAAAAAATCACAGCAAGCGCCTTCTATGTATCTGGATTGGTAATGATCTACACATGTGTTTTCAAATAAATTTTTAATTTACCCTATCGACTGAAGCTATTTGTTGAAATTTGGAAGATGGAATCTCCAATGCTCAATGATGCAATTCCTCACTCGGATTCCAGCAGGTGTTAAATGTTAAATGTGTGATTACATTCCCTAGATCTTTTGAATGTTCACAAAGGGGTATTTACGGTGAGACAATAAAAATATATTTGAACATTGTTTTGCATCATTGTAAACGTGATCGTTTTAAACATGATCAATCTTAAGTTAAAATAGTATCTTTCTATTTTACATTACGATTATTGGTACAAGGATAATAATTGAATCTGTCATACCTCAGCTAGACTGGTGCTAAAGGCAAGAATATCTTCTGAGAACTGTTCAGCGTCAGCTGTCGGGTCATAGGTCCTTATCATAGCCGTGATGTATTTTCTATACTGGTCGATTTCTGTTAAGAACTTCTCAGGGTTAATAAGATACCTTTCACTAAATCCTGGTGAAACTTGTTCAATCTGAAAAAAGTAAAAAATAAATGATTGTTATTATATGGTCAAAATAACACTATTAGCCACTGTCATAAGTAGTTCTCTCAATTAGACAAGGGTGCGAAGCTGAAGTAGCTATCAACTGAATAAAAAAAATGTGAAACTAAGTGCAGTGACCCCATATAATAAAGTTCTACCAATTATATGCCAATTTAATAAATATTTACACTGAAAATTCATGCAATTTAAATAAATGTCACCATAACAGAAGCTTAAGTTCTGCTTTTTCCTTAATTAAAATTAAAATTCAAATACGCCAATGCCGCACTATGAAATCATATCTTCATACACCGATTAGCATTGGTAAACATTAACGCATCTATAACGACCTGTCTCTACAAATTTCCTAGCAGAACTGACTTGATATGAAGTGCTAGTGTTGTTTTTGTGGATTTCCAGCAGCGTTGTATTAATTTAGTTATTTATAACTCTTTTAAGCATCTCTACATAAACATTAGGTACGTGCAAGGTATAGGTTAAAAGTATGTGAAAACCTTAGATTCTGAGACAACAGTGACATCTATTAATAAGAAGAAATGCTAAATAAATTCTTTACGAAAATTCACGTAATTGATAGAATATAATTAATAAGAATTTTGAAAACATTTAAGTTGATAAAGACTTTTATTGTTTACAGTAACTATTCCACAAACCATTAATTGTATAAGATAGATATTGTGCCAGTAACATGCTGAAAAGGTGATATTATTTTTTATTTATTTCAATAGATTTATTAAACTAAACCACTACAAGGGTAAGCCGTTAGTGGGATAGCATATAAAGTAATTACCTTTATCAACTGGGAAGTTTTAAAATGTATATTCAAAAGATTTTATCAATTAAGCAAATGTTTCCAAATAAGTCACTCAACAATTTTTCTTATTAATAGATGTCGCTGTGAACCGTTTCACTCAACCATAATAATTTTTAAATTTGCAGCACCTACCTACTCAGTAAAATGAATACAGGTCTATTGTTATCAGATTTCAACAATGTGGCAGAAATTTGAATGCATTTTTTATATAGAAGGAAAGGTATAGTAAAATCAAAGAAAGTATAGTGATTAGCGCACAATAACTGCAATAATTACTGTATATTTTTTACTTATAAAGGGACGAGAAAAAAATATGTATATGTTACACCGAATCGGTGAAATTGCCTATTTCACGCAGTCGGCAGACATTTTGCTGAATGCGTGAAATCGGTAAGCCCTTTGCCTATTTCACGCATTCGGTAAAATTTCTGCCGACTGCGTGAATTCGGCATAAAATCTTTTGCTTATTTCATGCATTCAGCAGGTAGATTCATAGAAACTTTGTAGGTTGTCTATGATCACAGCGCTCTGGCGGTGTTTTTTGCAACTAAACCAAATGTCATTTCATAGCATATAAAAGCATATTGTTAATTAATAACAATGTCGTTCATCTCCATACAACTTGCAAATAAGTTAAAACTGTAATATGATAGTCAGCACTCGTCGACATCAACTCATCGTGCGTCATTTTAGAGATCTATTTTCGACTTTGGAATGTCTCCCTTTGTGACAGTTGTCAAAATAAACCATAGACCATAATAAGTTATATTGGAACTATCTATGGTATAAGAATAAGCTGTCACAGTGATGATAAAATAATTATATTTTAATTGTAGAAAGCTTATAAAAATTAGAAATTAAATTTACTCGCATTTTTGCATCCAATAAAATCAAATAACGTTCGTTCGGACACAGCACTGTACAACATAATCTCAACGGGTGACGTTTCTATAATGTACAAGCTGTAAGCCCGTTGCCCTCAACGGGGTGATTTTTTTGCATTTTTGATAAATCAAATATTTACTGGCGTGGAAAATCAAGTGCAAACTTATTTATTGAATAAGCCAGAAGGTTTTGCTTAATTAATTCTCTAAATGGTTTTTAAGAATACACCCAGACCTCTTTAAGAATTAAAATAATTGGGGTTGTAAAAAAATACGCAAATATCGGAAAACGTGAATTCTGGAGTGCTTAAACAGGATTTCACTGTAAATAATAAAAAATTACAACTGAACCAAATTTAAATTAAGAAACAAAAATTCGACCCATGGTAAAAATAAATGTTATGATATTTTTATTTTAAACAAAAGAATAGTGTGTCATTCCACTGTGACAGTAACAAGACAGTGGAGAATGTCGACTAATAAAATATTGAGAAACCGTGTTACATATAGGATGACAAAAATCATAAAAACAGAGGGCGGGGGTGTTGACTCTAAAAATTTTGAGAATCCGTATCACATATAGGATAATCGAAATTAATTGCAAATTTTATCCAGATGTATGAAAAATATTCAAAATATATTCTCACACATAATGAAAAAATAAAATTATATTTATAATATATTTTATCTAGTATGGAAGACAGTCAAAATATATAAAAATCAAATGCAATTTTTCAATAAAAAATCAATTGCACATTTTATCCAAATGTATGAAAAAAAAGCAAAATATTATTCTATGATAAATCCATATCATAATTCAAATATTATTAATGTATTAAAGAATTCAAAAAGATTTACAAGGTCAGACGTGAAAAGGTTTAATCATTATGATTCAATTGATCAAATCAGCTCCAAAGAATATTGCTCTCACTCGACTCACACGATCCAACGATTCATTTCGATAGCCCTATAATCATAGTTTACAATAATCGAATTAAAGTCTTTGATTATTCGAAAAGAATACTTCAGCTCTACACCAAGAAATATCGATTTTTCAAACGGGAAGATATCAGAACATTCACGCGCGGCTTAAAATAATCCGCTCTCATTGGATAGAACGACATTTCGAAAATGTGCTATTCAAAATACCGTTATCATTAGACAAACTCCACGGCAAGATCCGCATTAAGCGTTATTAATAATATGAAGATTGGCCCTTTTAGTTAGTTCGTGAAAAATGGTTGGAACATGGTATAGAAATAATCTTTTCAAAACGCGTCATCATTCTGCATTCACAATCAAAAACAATAATGACAATATTACAGCCAAGCTAAATTTGACTTCTGTGTCAAAATTATTTTTTCAACTGTCATGTTGACAGTTAAAGAATTTATACACTGACCATAGACAATAATTATACACCCTGGCGAATTCACTCAGTCGGCAGAAATATTAGCGAATGCGTGCAATAGGCAACGGGCTCGCCGAATTCACGCATTCAGCAAAATTTCTGCCGACTCCGTGAAATAGGCAATTTCACCGATTCGGTGTAACATATATAATTTCAAAATAATTCGAAAACCGTTCAATAGAGGGCAGTGTATCAATGTCACTGTTGTGAGAATATTGTTATGTTCTTTGGAATGGTTGAAAAGTATGCATTGAATGCAACAATTTATTACAAATAATATATAGCGATAATTTGTAGTGGCTAAAAATAAATTATATTAATTCTTCACGGAAATATTGTGTTTAAAATAATCTTTTAATTGTGTTTATATCACTGAGATCGGAATCATTTCTTATTCGATGACACATTTGTTCAATCATGAATGACAGATCGATGAGAAAGTGATCTGGAAAATGACTTGGCTGCGCATCTATTCATTAATTAACTTCATTGTAATTTTTTTTTATAAATCGTCATAGTGCTTGGATAAAAAGTCAAACAGTTGCAGAACTCCTAATGAACCAGAGAGATTCTATAGTAACGTTTTTATAGAAATAATCAAAAAACGTCTTGAATGGAATTATTTTTTAGCTTGAATTAAAAAGATAAAACTAAAAGTGAATTGTTTATCAGTAAAATTATTATTGTAGTTAAAAGTTTCACTCGTTGAAAAGCAGTGGTTCTCGATACGTTCGAGATTAAATCATTAATTGCATGAAAAGCTTGACAATTCCGATAAGGATAAATATGTCGACGATATTATTTTTATGAAACATAAAAATTTTATTGGAATTATTAAGATTCTAATGCTATTTTCGAACAGAAAAATCTCGTTGTCAAATTACATATTTTCGAAATGTTGAGAAGTTGCGACTACAAATCAATTAAATGTTTTTAAATCATAAAATGCTGACGATGAAACGTAATTTTAGCGATTTAATGATTAAGGCTATCCAATAAGCTTGCTCACATTTACATTTTTTAAATGATAAATTTTGTGTAGTCTCACCACTAAACGATTCCTTGACGTATTTCTCACATCCTCACTAACATGCAGCCCTATGAGTGCACTCAGTCCAAGAAGTCGGCGCGCTCTTCCAGCCACCTGCTGCCAAGGTATAGCTGATGCTTCTTCTGTGGAATTGGTGGAAGAAATGGTTTCATTCGTATCCCTGGACTCTGGAGGAGAACCGCTGGCTCCGACGAAAATAAGAGTTTTTCTGATTGGTTCCACGCCATCTGCTTCTATTTGTCCTGAAAAAAAGAAGCACAGTTAATTAATTAAAGCATTGAAATCAAAACAGCGATATGGATATTTTAACCAGAGATAAATTTAAAAGAAACAATACACAGCAAATTTAATAACTAACAAGTTGCTCAACAAATTAATTTATTACTTAATACTATCATTATTATTCATTCTTCGTCACGCAAAGTGAAAAAATTACGACCATTTTGATGTACTTAATTCAAAATAATTATTTCAGACGTAATAATGCAAATTTGAAAAGACACAAATTAAATTTATGAACATCCAATCGTCAAAAATCTGTGTTGCAACGTGATAAAAAAAGCTGTGAAATTATCAAAATAAAATCATTTTCATACTCTGATGAGCATGGCTGTACAAAGTATTATTTCGCTCCATTATTATTGTTATTTTGGTATTACAAAATATGTAATGAGAGCAGTTGTCTATTGCCAAATCGCGATTGATTTATGTTGTTCATTTTTTAACCGATGAAATGGAACTAGGAAAGTTTTCACTGAGATACGCAACATTGGCCCATAAATTAATAATATTAATTCATATGCACCTATTTGATTCAGGCAAATATAATTGTACAAATTATTTATATCAGGGATGGTCACATGATTAGACTCACATATAAATAACGTTTTTTTAATTGAATTTTGGAATATACAATCTTATTATCTTGTCTGAAACGCATCTGATATGTCATCATTATTATTTGTTTTTGATACGATTGACCAAACATAGTTCCCCGGCGACCGGTAAACCGCGGTTGACAATCTGGTTATTCCTAGTATAAATAGTATTCTAATTTTAATATTTTTTAATGTCATTATTTATTAAAGATATTTATTCAGGAGGGATAAAATAAATACATGGCTAACTTTTGTGATCGTATCAACCATATTTATCTCGAGTAATATGATCAATACTGCTAATAAACTTACAATGAAATAGCGGTAAGTCGGATTGGTATTTTGACATTTATGTAGTGGTAGTATGATAAAATAACGTCAAGTAATTTAACATCTTTCTAATTAAAAAGTACCGTGAGCGAATTTTACACATTGTTTTTAGTTTATGTCAATATTTTTTAAGGCAACAAAATAAATGGTCAGAATTTAAATCAATTTCTGGTCAGAATTTAAATCAACTTTTGGTCATAATAAAATTCAATTTTTGGTCAGAATAAAAATGTTAACGGTCAGAATAAAAATACTAACGGTCAGAATAAAAATAATAAACGGTCAGAATAAAATTAATAAACGGTCAGAATAAAATTAATAAACGGTCAGAATAAAATTAATAAACGGTCAGAATAAAATTAATATACGGTCAGAATAAAATTAATATACGGTCAGAATAAAATTGTCTATTGTACGGTCAAATTTTATAAATATTTCGGTCAGAATAAAAAAAAAATGAAATTAATAATCCTTTTTTTTCAACATTCATGTTATGTGTGGAAAAGCAGACTCTTATAATGAGTCATTATTATTACAAATAACGCATCATCTGATTACATACCACTCGGTTTGTTTATATAAAGGTAGGGATCCACCGAAGTGCAGTGGATGTAGGATTCCAAGAGGAACCAAGGCTTTATGATGAATGTTGTTAGTTTTCACTTTTTTTAATTCAAATAAAAAATACTCACCTCTTTCAATTAAAAAAAAAATAGTGTTTTCCTTACAATAAGTGTATTATATCGACTGTATAAAGGAAAAAGGACGTAACCCACACATGAAAAAAACGTGTTTTGATGATTTTGGGCCATATGCAAATTAATAATTATACACAACCTTGAAGTGCACGGAGACTTCTAAACTGGTGTTTAATTGACATAATCTAATATTAATTAAGAAATTATCTAGGAAAAACCTTTATTTCAGTATTTTTTCTTCGTTTTAATTTTTTACAAGGTCATCTTTTTCAAACTTAAAAGTTAAATTTAGATACTAATTCGGCATTTTCAGCTTCCATCCTTTTGATAGAATGTGTGTCAAGTTGTATACATTGTGATTATCGAAAAAAAAGCTGTTTTGGAAAATTGAGGGTTACGTCCTTTTTCCTTTCCACAGTCGCTATGAAATGTACCATAGCAATTATTTATTTAAATGTTCTTTCCAAAAATATTATCCTTTCCTTTACTCTCTTTAGAGCAGATCACAATGTATCGAATTGTACAAATAATAAAAAATAGTTGCAACTTTTAGATTATTTAAAATTATTTAATAACCAAAAGAATATCGGTTAGGCGGAAATACCGTGAACATTTTTTTAAATAAAAACTTTTTTTGACACGAAACATACAAATGCCTGGATGTGGGAAGCTAGTCTATGAAAACTGTCAATTCTTCCTTTGGGCGCGCAATAATAGTGATTCATTCAATGACCGTGGCGCTAGTAGCAACGCTCGTCCAATCGCCCATTGGACGATTTGCCGTAAGCAACTTCACTTTGCACCAATAGCAACGCAATACGATGACATCATATCATCAAAAAAAATCAGACCATCTGTCAAAATAAATATGACCGATTCCATTTAAATTCTGACCGATCCCATTTATATTCTGACCATTTAATATAAATTCTGACCATTTAATATTTATTCTGACCACTTAATATAAATTCTGACCATAAATTATTTATTCTGCCCTCTGTAATTCTGACCGATACATTATGACCATTTAATATAAATTCTGACCAATGTAATATAAATTCTGACCGATGTATTAAAAATTCTGACCGAAACTGAATTAAAATTCTGACCGTTTAAATACGAGCCATTTTTTAACGGTATGCAGAGAAAAACAAACTATAAAGTCGAAAATTAATGCTCGCCGTCTCTTTGAAATGTTCAAGTATTTATGTTGAAGAAGACAATATTTACAAATATTCCTCGATCTAATATTTAACCAGAAAAGTCCTAGGAAAGTGTTCTGCCGAAAAGTATTGCAAAAAGAATGTTTTTTGTTTGATTAAAAAAAATCACTGAAGCAAACGCATTGAATTAAAAAAAAAAAATATTAAATATAGGCATACGAGGATATGACATATGTTTCTAATAGTAAGACGTTCTATCTAAGCCGAGTAGGGAATGTTTTAATAAATTTAAATACGACACTATGACGTCTGTAAAGATAAATTTATTTGAAGATATATTTATGACAACATATTTTTTACGAGAACTGATTGTTACTCAGTTGCTCAACCACTCTTTTTTTCTAAAAAGATATGAAAGAAAATCAATCATAAGACCTTTGGTTCTGGTCACAGAGTAAGTGTGTGGACATGGTTTTTTTTTGTACTATGATATTAATTAATGATTGTGACGAACTGTGATACATTGCATTCAAAAGAGATCTAAGATAGGGACAAAAAGCCAATGACTTCCAAGTAAAAAAAATTAAAACAATTAAAACATTTTTTTTTGCGAATATTGCTTACACTGATTGAAACATTAAAAGTGTCAAGAAAAAGGTGCCGGAACGCCGTTTCACCACGTTACATGGGAAAAAAGCACTGCATATCTAAAAAACGCAACTTGACTTGATATCACGTTCGAAATGAAAAAAACCATTAATGCGTATCTAAAAAATGATAAAAGTGTTCAATGATTACGCAATGAAAGCAATACGCAAAAAACTGTAAAAATCTAGCATTGATTGAAAAGCAGCAATAAACCACAATCCAATAAAAACATTACTTTTAATACTGAAATTAAATTTGATTAATCGAATGTTGTGGTTAGTTGGGTTGGCAGACAGAAAAGCTCTCGAAGATTTTTTATGTTATCTACTGATTTATTATTATGTACACACACTTGTTATATTTATTTTAATTACAAAACGCCAGCTCTATTGTCCGGTTTCGTATAATAAAACTGATTATCTCGGAACTCACATAAGAAAAGGACTTAGCAAGCTTTACATACAAAACTACCCATATTTAGGGCTTAGACAAACACTGACATTAAAAAAGTGGTTTTAGAATTATAATATTTCCTAAAACTTGCCATAATCCGGTTTTCTTTCACGAAGTTGTACATAAGTTTAAAATTTTGAATACTTTGTGAATTTATAACTACATATTATATTAACTTATAATCGGTAAAAGAACTTAAGCGGCACAATTCGGTAAATTACGTTTTAAGTGACAAAAATTTTAGAGCGTTATCTCAACCGCCTGATCTTTTTTAGTGCCTGTGCATTTTAGTGTTTTGACTTGTTATCGTTTGTTCCACGTGGACCCCAGCTGAGAAACGCTGATCTAGAAAACTGAAAGTTTATTTAATTTCAGGATAAGAATTAACCATATATTAATATACACTCACCGCACTTAAGGAATTACTTTTTCAAACTTAATTTTACAAAAACCTTCTCCTGTAAAATTTATAAATTGTCGTTTACGATTTTCTGCTTATTACGGCTCGATATATAAACACTTTTACAAAAGGATACTTAAATTTACTACAAATTCATTTGGTGTTTCTATTAGGTGGTGGATTAATTATACATGCCCATACTCGAGAATTGTATTCAAGTTAAAATGAACGACAAAAATATTTTTTAAATAATCCTAAATATATTTTAAACGCATTCATTGTTTTATATATACTGACAATTAAACTATATATTTAATCACATTTTATTCGTTACTATGGCGGTTGTATGTAAAAATACTAACATTTTTGATAAAATCACAATAAAGCATTTAAAATTTATTCTAATATAATAATTGTAACTGAGTTTCCTCTATGAAAAAACCGGCTTTTAAATGTCGCAAATTTCGTTAAAACCGAGTTTTAAAGTTCAGTTCTAGTCCAGGGGTTACCAACCTTTTTGGACCCTATAGCGCATTCTAAAATATGGGAAGAGCGGCGGGCACCACAGATTTATTGCAAGTCAAACCGGGACATTTGTCCGATTTGCCCAAATAGTCAGCGTGACTCTTTTTTTTATTTAGCTCTTCCAAGAACTTTTAAATACGAAAAGCCGGGAATTTAATGATTTGCCCAAATTAGTTAGCGGGCGCACCAAAATCGGTCGGTGGGCGCCATGGCTCCCACGGGCACGGGGTTGGTAACCCCTGCTCTAGTCAAATTAATTCGCATAGTTCAAGCAAAAACTAAATTACAGATTACCAAAACTCTTCTCACATAATCAACCTGATCCTTACTTAATTTGGATATAGTTATTCATAAAATACAGGGGTGGGCTGAAGGGGGCTCGGATGGGCTCGCGTGAGTCCTTTGTTAAATTTTACTAACGCCGGCGAGCCCCTTGTTAATTTAAAAGAAAAAACTATTCTCAGATCGAATTAGTATATAGCTGCAATTTCTGACTTATATATTATATTATCTATGACAGCTTCAGTATACACATTTTTTGGTAAATTGCATATTGTTACATATTATAAGTGTTTTAAGTAACAATCGATTGCTTATTGAAGTATTGCATATCATTGCATAGGAGTATTAAAAAAGTCATTTCTTTTCCAGAACACCGAGAATTGTTTTGAGATTCTGCGAACCCCTTGTTAACGTATCGCTAGCCTACCGCTGATAAAATAAGTAAAGAGTTATTATGAGCGCTAAAATCAACAAGCTGTTGAGAATTATATTTGATCGGTTTTTAAATGTCGGCGATCTGGTTATTATCAACTAAAACACAGTGCAAGAAAAATACAATTTTAAGATTAATGAGTATTATTATAAAACACATAAATTCTTAATTTGAGCATCACAATAAATTGTTTATATTATTATTAAACACGAAGTCAGCCATTTTACAAAGATGCGAAATTTAAATAATCGAATGCATTGTGTTGCCAATTGGAGGACAAAAAATACGGATATTGATTTTTTGAGACGAACAAAAAGTTGTCTATTGTCTTAACCGCAACAACAAAATGAATTTCCCTCTTTTGTTCATGTTTACATAATAATTTAGCATTTTTAACTAGTGGAATACTATTATTAGTCATAAATGCATGCTATGCTATGAATTTAAAACGTCTTTCTCGAAGTGTGAAGGTTCTTCTTGTCTGCTATTATGACGTGTGAAATCCTATTTAGCTATTGTGAACTTAATAATAATATTTGCACATTCCGAATGAATCTAATTACCATTAATATTATTATTATTTAGTTGTATTGTCTACGTCCCCATGTATAATAAATAACGCTAAGTAATTGTTTTCAATATGGTATGTATCTATTATGCGTGGTACAATTATTATGAGAATTCATAATATGCAAATCTAAGGGTAGGTAAGGTAAGATCAACAAAACAGGACTCACCCGTTACTATTTACATGTATAAATTAATACAATTCAATTTTAAGTGACTCAAATTGTAATTGAAAATCTGTTTTATCAAGCCAATCCGTGTAATATTATTGTGGCTAGGGTTTCCAATCACGTCCAATCGAAATCCCGGGATCGCGACCGTACCAATCCCGGGATTTAGGGATTGAGAAACTTTGAGTAAATCCGTTAATTCCTGGGTTTTTGAAATTGGAAATGAAATTGTTTGAAAAATTCTATGATTTCCTAATCGCAGGTCAAAAGTTTTGTTAATTCCAAATCCCAATTTATACACGATTTCATGTTGAGTGTTTAGTATCGGAATCACGAAATTACAAAAAGGCTCCGGTATTGGATACCCTAATTGTAGCTAAACCTGGCCTTGGCTTAAACTTTAAGGTATGTTATATTCTACATCGATTTCCGAAACTGAAGTTGTACAAATAATCAAGATACTCAGTATGATACTAAAATTAAACAATACGAAAAACAAGTACATAAATAAATGATAATTAAGCGTAAATTTATATGTAACTTTGTTAAGTATATTTATACATTGTTGCTTGTTATTGTAAAAACTTATATTATTTTTTGACGTCCTATAGCTACCAGTGAATCCATAACGTGTCATTATGCATTCTAAATTCCAATAGTGTCAATAATTTTCTTTCCTTTTTAAAATACAATTTAAGTTTCGCTTTCCTAACCCATTTGAAAAAATGCGAGAAAGGCGTGTATTATTCAGTAATTCAACATTCGTTAGTTCTTTTAATTTCAAATAAAAAAAGGATATTGATTGAGTATTATATCGAAACATAATTTGCAGTTTTATTCTAACACATAGTACTCTAACACCGTGCACCTCAACCGGGGTCCACAGCATGTTCCAAAGGAAAATATCAGTTTAGGGAAGCCACAGCAGAGTTTGGGGATCCATGGCCTAAAAACCGTCTCAAAATTATCTATCGCGATCATAATCAACATTGAAGGCTTGTAGCAGACGTAAGATTTTGAATTTTACCTAAAAACAAGTTTTCATCAGACCTGGCAGACGAAAGTTTTCGAAATGATGAAGCTAAAAAAAAGTCCCGTATCCAGAAAAAACAAAAAAAAGGGTGCAGGATTGGATGCCTTAGATTCTTATCGTGTCTCCAAAAACTTATTAATACGGGTAAGAGAGCCACGGAAAAATATTTTACTCAAAAGGGGGCCACGGGTTCTAAAAGTTTGAGAAACCATGCTCTAACACACCACCAGTGGCTGCTGACACTGTTTAAATGTAGTCTGTTAACACCTCCATTCCTATGATGCAATCGTAAATAGTTTAGCCATTAAATCATTCAATATTTCTCTTAATATTGTCAATAAGTATTTATCATTTTAGGTATTCTAGCATATATACATTTTTAAAATTATTTTTTATCTTCTAACTTAGGTTTAAATACTGTCAATAAACAGTGAAACTGAGATGCCATCATGGCAGGGAACGTGATTTTTTAGGATGGCATGTTACGGGTTAATGTCATTTAGGAACTGAACTTTCTCTTTTCATATTATAATAATATCTCACTAATAATTTATTAGATAGGTTCCTAAAATATAGAAAAAATATTCGTAAATCTGTATAAATTAAATTATATATAAAAAGTACCGAAGTTTATTCATCACTTTAATTGAGAAATTATTTTGATGACAGTTGACGCAATTATAATACTAATTAAAAGCTACGCAAGAATTTAAAAATAGAAGTGTGGTGAAGTTTTTTCTGTAACGAAAGTACTTAGCAAAAAATTGCCAGAATTATGAATTGTAGAAATTAATTGACCGTAGCAAAGCGGACTAACTGTCGTCTGTTACAAATGAATATAAAAATTAGAAAAACAATTTCACATTTCTGTGATCTAAATTGAAAATGGCGGGATTTTGAAATTGGTTGTCGTGTTGTTATAAATGTTATCGTATCTAATTTAAAAATTGTTCATTAGCTATACCAAAAAAAAAAATCATCAGTGAAGGTATGTTGTGTTTTAATTGAAGAATTTCCTGGTTTTTTACAGTAACAAAAAACATTGTGAGAATCTAGAATTTGACATAATTATTACATTGTTACGCCTATCTCCTAGTATTGGTAATCACAGTCAAGTTGGAAACTGTTTCTTTTGGAGATGGACACGGAGAACATTGTTTGATGACTGAAGGGCTGATTCATATAAAGTCACTAAAGGTTTCCAGTGTTCTCATCAAGTTATTTAATGGAATGTCACGACAGTTGAAACTATTACGAAATCACATTTTTGTTGCTCGTACGTTGAGTAATTTAGAAATATAATTTTAAAGTAACAGATGATTAAATACCATCCCAAAATCGTAAATTTCGTAAGAATTTTTGCATTTCATTAATGTTTTATTGTTCTCAAAAGATGGAGTGGAAAATGATCCATTATTGAATTTAAGAGACACAATTGAAAACAAGCGCAACGGCTACAACCAGTGGTGGTTAAGCATATGAAAGCCCCAGGCGCAATAAAATTTGGAGGCCCTGTTTTTTTCGGATTACATAAAAATGTCAAAAAATTCTAAGTAAAATAATAATATTAACACGTTACACGAAGTGATCCTTACAATTTCCAATATATTATTGGTGTTAGAAAATCCTCTTTAGTGTTCATTGGAACACATTTTATATACAAAAAGGGACAAAAAAGAATTGAGAGAGGTCGAAGAAAAGAATACAATACATTTTCTCAAAGAGCTCAATCACATTCAATTTTCAAAGGACTGTGTGATATTTGATAAACACCAGGTTTCGTCTAATTTGAAATTTCGACTGAAGGTGCTTGATGGAAATTGAACGTTAAATTAGAATTATTTTCATAATGTACGTTTCCGCAAAAATCTTGGTCGAACACCCAGTTCGAGTGCATTCGCGCACTGAGTAACACCGGAAGATGCTGAGAGGCGAAAACCGGGTCGTGTTCGACCAAGATTTTTGTGGAAACTTGTACATTATGAAAATAATTCTAATTTACCAGGTTTTGTATTTACTTTTTTCTACCTCACAACATCCACAAACCATGAAGATAAAGACATAATTAAATTGCAATAACAATATTAGAGAAAAACGTTTATTATAATAGTATACATAAGTAGTTACTATAAAAACGCAATAAAAGATAATAAAATAAATAGATCTAGCTTACACGTGCTACTTAACACAAATTAATATCTAAAATACTTGTTAAAACTAGTCACAGTGAAAAACCTGCAAAGTGATTATGTACATGTGATCGGTAATAATTAATTAATCTAAGCGTATTTGAATTATACGTAGTAATTTTTTGCACGAGCTTGGCCGTGTTGTGGTAAAGTATACAGTTTGAGAACCGTATATAGACTATATTTTATACTATATGTATAATATCGACTGGAGAAAGGAAAAATAACGTAACCCACAGATAGAAAATTTTACAGAAGGCACAAAAAACGTGTTTTGATGATTTTGGGCCACATCTAAGCTGAATTGACATAACGTAAAATTAATTAAAGAAATTGTATGGAAAAAACCTTTTTTTCAGTCTTTTTTCATTGCTTCAATTTTCACAAGCTCATATTTTTTCAAACATAAAAGTTAAATTTAGATACTAATTCGGAATTTGCAGCCTACATCATTTAGATAAAACGTGTATTAAGTTTGATACATTGTGATTATCGGAAAAAGCTGTCGGTTACGTCCTTTTTCCTTTTCACAGTCGATATGTTGTCGGGTCCTACGGCGCAGCGGTTAGCGTTGTTGGCTTCCGTGCCAGATCTCACTGGTTCGAATTTTTTGATCGATTTCTGTTCGAAGGCATGTGTATTTGTAATGTCCAAAAATTCCCTCCCACTTTTCCGATCCTTCAATAAATGGGCGTAACGAGAGTGATTAGTTAACCGCTAGTTTTGTCCAATCCTTATCCTTCTATCCCTACAACTCTCTTTGGAAAAAGGGTGGTTGAGCGACTGAGAAACAAACAGTTTTCGTAGAAAAAAGTTCTGTTGAGATACCTCCATTAAGAGACCATATGCTCCACATTGGGAGCGGAGATGGATAAACAAAAGTAAATGTTTATGTTCTCGATACGCCCCGTTCATATGATAGAATGGGTGGGAGGGGGGAACGTATCGAGAGCGATTAGCTAACCACTAGTCTTGTCCTAGCCCTTTTAAATGAATATCTATAAACGAACCTGTATCCATACACGTTCTGTAAAGTGCCTTGGCCTTCCTGACACTAGCCGGTAGATCAGGAGAGTCTCCGTTCTCCAGAAGATCTCGCAAGTCTCTGGTCAGCTGCTCCCGGAGACGCCCGAGCTGGTCCCAACTGGTCGCCCACTCGGGAACTGGATTCTTCATTTCCCATCCTCCACAAGCAAACTGGTAGAAGTCTTTGCATGGTTCAACCGTCCTGTCCATGGCCCGTGTGATTCTGGCAGCTACAAGTAAAAGATTATTTAATTTTGGTTGATAGTTTACTCATAGCTTCGACAAAGTCCTGTTTTAAGAATCTAGACGTAATATTAAAAAATATGTCAATGATGATAAGACATTACTGTAGTAGGAATAAAATAAAGTATTTTTTTCATACATCATTTCATTTGGTCATCTTGGTCACTATAACTAGGGCCTCTGTGATTGTCATTTTGTGATCGCAAATTCCTGGGTTTTTTGAAATTGGCCAGTGACAAATTATTTTGAAGATCCGGGAAGAGGTAAAAAAAGGTCTCGAGTCTTTTCGAATTTTGAAATCAGCCAGCGAGCAAAATTTTCGAAGAATTATTTTAGAATCTTTCAATTCCTCACTTTTTTCCCAGTCAACAATCTCGAAAGGAAACGAAAGTGACACTCAAAAAGAGCTACGGTCCCAAAAATGTTGAGAAACTTTGATTTAATCTACTTTAGTTTGAGATTTTCCTCAAAATCAGATGCTTAATTGTAATTACCTGTGGATATGCATTCTTCTGACATGCAAGGTCTCGGAGCGTTTTGACCTATCAGAAAAAAGGCGACCGCACAGAAACAGACTCCGATTAGCAACAGCGACAGTCCTATGACGAAAACCGTCGACCAACTTACTGGGTTATCCCTGGAAATAGAAAAAAGACGATTATAATTAATCCAAATAGTTTAATTTTTATTTTAAATTTATGTCTAACACCAAAAAAATCATCGCAGGATGAAATAATTGGGAAGCCTTAGTTAAAAAAAAACAAAAAATATTTATCACAGTTCTCTAATCTAATTACAGTTTCAATAAAAAAATATCGAATTCTTACTTAGGTAATGATAATTCCTGCATTGAAAATATGCCGAACTCACGAGATAAAACAAACAAATGATAATATCACTGATGTTTTATCAATTTATATGCAGTTCACATAATCTTAAACTGAATTAATTACATATGTACACAAATTAATATATGTAATAATGTTTTAATATACCTGTGCATAAAAAAATACAATTGAATAAGAATATTAATCTTCGTCACAAAATGCGATGTTAATTTTAATTGTTTTTTTTTTAAGTTATTGCAAATATATTGCGCAGTGGTGTATCTTAGGATTAGGCAAATTATGCAATGACAATGAGCGGAAAATTTGGAGGAGTGGCAAATTGACGTCAGAACACAATATGGCTACATTTATATAATAAGAATTTTAATACAAATTTACAAGTGAAATATAATAAAAAAAAGTATAATTCATAAAAATAAAATACAGTTCAAAATAAATATAATATCAATTGGTGTTGATTCTTGAGTGTAGGTTTAATAGTGTTTTTCGAAATAAATACATCTTTTTTATAAGTTTATAATTAAATCTTATCCATTTTGTACGGGTATGATTACGCACAAAGAATTTTATCCTCCTCGGAGATGGGACCAAAGGTTCAATTTTCAGGATGGAAATTTTTATATATTGTTTTTTTCATTTGATTGTTCATAAAGCTAGGATCTCCAATGTTTTTACGTCTTCTTATCAACATTATTAAACAGATTGTACCGGTTAGTAATTAACTAATTATCATTTTATAATTTAGAATTTCGACTGAAGGTGCTTGATGGAAATTTAACTTTAAATTAGAATTATTTTCATAATGTAGGTTTCCACAAAAATCTTGGTCGAACATGACCCGTGTTTCGCCTCTCGGCATCTTCCGGTGTTACTCAGTTCGAATGCATTCGCGCACTGAGTAAAACCGGAAGATGCCGAGAAGCGAAACCCGGGTCGTGTTCGACCAAGATTTTTGTGAAACGTACATTATGAAAATAATTATAATTATCATTTCCTTTTCAAGTCCATCTTTCTATATTTACCCTTTCTGAAAAATACAGGTTAAGCAATTGGTTTTCGACTTGCTCTCACATTCTGCTAAAATGTTCTATAAATGTATCTTGTAAATTAATATATTATGTATAACAATGAAAATATTTATTGTTGCCTTTTGAACCTTGCTTTATTTAAAATTATATTGTCAAATTAGCAAAGACTCTACGCCTACGTTGGGCCGGATGTATATCACACATTTATGAATGTAAACCAACAAAATGCCTCACATTCACTACCCCTGAAGAAAAACGAAGCGTTGGAAGACCGAGCCTTTGCTAGATGGGTGGGGTGACACATGATCTGTGAGTGTTGGAGGTCAACGACTGGCGTAGGAGGGTAGAGGCAGTGGCGGAAAAGCACATGAGAGACCCCGGGAGGCCCTGTTTATTCCTACTAAACTAGTAAAAATATATAAAAATCTGAACCAAAAGTATATAATGTAAGCTATTTTCGTGACCCCTAACATTCGGAGGGCTTCAAACGCCTCATTTGATTTTAGGATAATCCGCCACTGGGTTAAGGATCGAGTGAAATGGAGGAGAATGATTGAAGCGGTCAAGGTTCACCCCGGACTGTAGCACCAAGAAGAAGAAGAAAGTATTTACACTTATGATAGAATATCTTTTACAAATTTATGAAAGATGTGGCAGCTTGTTCACAGCGCACTATTGCTTTTATATCTCTTGTATAAATAATATAATACGTTAGTGTGATATATTTTTTTTATATATTCAGATAGATTCGCAGTTTGTGGATTCGCGACCTCTGATGAAGATTAGATGACCCGGCTGTCAAAATTGATCATCACATCAATCACCAAACAATACACGGCCTTGAATAATTAAACACACCATATTGTTGCGATTAGCCTATGGTATCAAATGCAATAGTTAAAATAATATTTGGCAATTGAGTCTGTTTTATTTATAATGTTTTTAAGCTGTTAAAAATGTCGCTTATAAAAAAACAATATGACAACTAATCACGGACGGATTTTCGTAATAAAAAGCGCACTTAATCTCTATTCACAGACAAAAGAACCATATCAACTCGCGATTAATATATTTTTTGTTTTATAACTTTACGAAAAAGCTATTTTATAATGTGTATACAGCGAGTGGTAATTGTGTTATGTTTGAATTAAATTACCATGCTGATTTTTACTGCCGTTACCGTTTTTCGAAAAAAAAACTTAGTTTAATTCAGGGCTGTGGAGTCGTTAAAAAAAAACACGACTCCGACTCCGACTCCGAAGTTGACTCCGAGTCCGACTATGACTTGACTAAAAAATGCGTGCATATAAATGTATGCACTTCGAGTAACAAAAAAAAATATATCGAATCTACTTTTTCGACATGAGAAAGAAAGAAACAACAACTTTTGCGCGGACTCATATGCAGTGGATCTTGGTGACTCACTGGCTCGGCGTGACTCATGACACCTACACGTTTAATATTATTAAGCTATATCACAATAATTATTACGTAATTCAATTTTCATAAATTTCGTGACTTTTTTTTTTTTTTTTTAATTTGCATTTTTTTTTTAAAGTAGTCGGAGTCGCCCGTTTTTCACGACTCCGACTCCGACTCCGACTCCACAGCCCTGGTTTAATTTAACAAAGAACTTTCTGCACGTATTTCCACTCTCAGCAGAATAAAGGTTAAAGAACTGGCTATAGTTTAGTCGCTTAATTTATCTAAGTGAATGAGAGTATAAAGATTTAGCTAGAAAAATAAAATTTAGCAGTTGTTAGTTTTACGCACAGTATTAGTATATGATAAGATTGATAGGAAGCAGAGGGAAAGAACTATATTAACCACTGAGTATTGACGGATTAAGCACTTCGGAGGCCACAGAAGCAATAAAATTTGGAGGCCCTGTTTTTCCAATTACTAAAACTAAATTAAAAATAGTAAATGGGTTTTTAAGAATATATGTTTTTTATTTTGAGAGCCCTAAGATTGGTGGCTGCAAGAGCGTTTATCTCAAAAGACGTGTTCGTATAGAAAACGGATTGATACTCAGTTGCTTAACCTCCTTTTCACAAAAGAGTAAGAATAGAAAGATAAGACTAGGACAAGACTAGTGGTCTCCTAATTTCTATTGTTACACCTCGTTTTTAGGATTGGATGGGTGGGAAGAGGAATTCAAGATAACACACGTCCATGCCTTCGAACAGAAATTCATAAAAGGATTGTAAAACTGTCCGTACTGGTATTCAATCATGCAACTTCTGTAACCGAAGCCAATAACGTTGACCACTTAACCACGAAGACGCCAAATACTTAATTTTTAAACATAATTGTTTATTTGAGTTATAAAGGTTAATTTATCAATTCATACAGAAATCTATCAATCTTGATCGGCAAATGAGTCCGAATGCAGAAAATCTCTCTTGGATTGAACGCTTGGTGGATACAGAAACACTGGTATTTCGATTTGCAAAAACGGTATTTTTGTATAGAAAAAATCGCTGAAATACCGGAAACCCATGTTCGGTCTTACCGGTACCGCCATCCCTAACTACGAGCAATATCTGTGTGATATTATATCATCCTTATAGAGCATGTGTTATTTGATAAGTCATCGATCGAAAAGATGCGTATATAACTTAATTGTATGCATTACTTTTGATTATGCTATTGAGACAATAAATAATAAATCGATTACATAAATTTACATAGGTATTTCATGTGCGCATATTTTCAGATTACACGCGCCGTCTCGTCACACACTGTATGTGATTTAATATTGCAATTATATTTGTAATAAAAAGGACTTATTGCTATTAGCACAAAACGACATCATAAAGATTTCACGAATTTTTCATTTTTTATCGTCAATCCCGAAATACCGGGATTAGTACTATCAAAATCCCGGGATTATGAACGGAATTGGACGGGATCCCGGGATTGAAGACCTTAGTACAGAGAGCACTTAGAAAAGCACTAGTCTTTTTCTTATTAACTTGTATCATTGTTTCCTTTCATCTCCGAAAAGAAAAAGATAACCAACTGAATAAAAACCAGTTTTTATTTTAGCACATATTGCAGTAAAATGTTTCATAAAAGTAAATACACCCATGGGCTTGGTAAACTGTAAATATTTGTGTGCACAAGTTGTGATTTTTCTTTGTACGATGTGCTTAAAACAAATTGCTTTTTTTTGTTCCTTACCTTTTGCATTTTTATCTTTACTTGAAATGTACGAAACATTCCATACCAATTTGCGTCTCTGAACTTTGGTTTTGAACTTTCATTTTATCGAGTGTTCGCGTATCGGAGGGTTCAACCCTTTAAGTCTGGGTGCCACGCGGATTAAATTTTATATTATAACTTTTTTGTTATTTTACACGTTCTACTTTGTTCTTTCGATGGTAATTTTGTGGAAGGGGTTTAACCCGTCCTAATTAATGCAACTCATTAGTTAATCATTTCTTAATGTAAATGTCATTTGCATTACCATTATCGTTTGTCTGTTTTTCTATCACCCTCTCCTTGTCTCCCATTTTTATGTGATTTTTATTATAATATATCAGAATAGTAAAATTAAAATCATTCGTACTTAAGGAAGCATTTGCAAAAGTAGTAGTCTGAGGATGCCTCTGAAAGAGGCGAAACACGTGTCACATTTTGTAACACAATACGTGGAATAATCTAAGTTATTTTATTTTAAGATACTTTGTTCTTTACAATTTCATGTGGTGTCTATATTAAGAGAATTCATCTTTGGAAAAGTATTTATAATAAACATAAACCGTACTAGTTTTATTAATATAAGGTGAACATGCCACATGTCAACATTGCGATGCACAAAAAGTTTGTGTATGTGTGTGTTACATTATTGATGAAAATACCTCTAATGTTACATTAACAAATACATAAATCAAAATAAAAAAATCCTTATAAAGGGTCCGCCATCTAACATTTTTTTTTTCAACTAGTGCTTTTTTCGTGAATGGTAACACTTAGCTCATGTCTGATTTGACAGATAATTAGTTTTATCCTTCCGCTGAACGAATATGGTTGTGTATACGCTTGACCAACGCTGGGAAATATTGCGACATTACTTTGAAAATCATGGTAATGTTGCAGAATGTGTGCGAAAATTGCGTACGGATTTTGGAAGAAAAGAAGCACCGTCAGCTCAGTATGTTCGTTATCTTGTGAAGAAAGTGAAAGAAACTGGCATCCTCATTGATAAACCAAAGCGTGAAAAGCCAAAAACAGTGCGTACACCCGAGAATATTGCTGCTGTGGCAGAAAGTGTGCGTGAAGCGCCATCAACATCAATTCACCGTCGTTCTCAAGAATTGAACGTTTCGGAGACATCATTGAGACGAATTTTGCATAAAGACCATGGTATGACGCCATACAAAGTCCAATTGGCTCAGGAGTTGAAGCCAACTGACCATCCAATGCGTTTTCGCTTTGCTAAGTGGGCCTGCGATCGACTTACAGAAGATGCCGATTTTGCCAAAAAAATCATCTTTTCAGATGAAGCTCATTTTGATCTTGGCGGGTATGTAAACAAGCAAAATTGTCGCATTTGGGGCACAGAAAACCCGCACGCATACATTGAAAAGCCGATACACCCAAAACGAGTCACTGTTTGGTGCGGATTTTGGTCCAGAGGCATAATTGGGCCATTTTTCTTCGAAAATGAGCAAGGAGTGGCCGTTACAGTCAATGGCGATCGTTATCGGGCCATGTTGAACGAATTTTTGTTCACAAAAATTGAAGAGGAGGATATTGGCAACATTTGGTTTCAACAGGACGGCGCTACGTGCCACACAGCCGAAGCTACACTCGATGTTTTGCGCCCTGTTTTTGAAGATCGCATTATCAGCCGCAGAGCTGATGTCGTTTGGCCACCTCGGAGCTGTGATTTGACACCGCTGGACTATTATTTGTGGGGTGCCGTCAAAGATAAGTGTTACGCCGACAAGCCAGAGACAATTGACGCTTTAAAGGACAATATTCGTGAAGCCATTGGTGAAATACAGCTGCACACAATCGATAATGTGCTTAAAAATTGGACCGATCGTGTAGGCTACTGCATGGCCAGCCGAGGCAGCCATTTGAATGAAATTATTTTCCATTATTAACCGGAAGGTTTGTACTTTCAAATAAAAAAAGAAATTTGAGAAAATATTCAGTAGTATTTTTTTATTGCATTTTTTAAAAGTTATTTGGCGGACCCTATATTATGTATTGTAAAAAAAAATATGTTTTATAATATAATAATACCAGAATTTGGATTACTAGAAAGATATTGAAACTTCAAGCACGAATTTCAATACAGAAGTTTGAATGACTTCAATATAATGTAATTACGTTGTAAATTTATGACCACGTGCCATATATAATATATTATAATGAAACAGTGAATCACTTTTTGTTTCTAGCTTGTGGAAATCTCAACTGTTATAAATCTACGTCAACTTGTTATTGATAGAACTTGGTCTAGGTGGTTAGGAGTCCAAGTGTACACCGTTTATCCTTTTCGGTTGTGGTGTATACTGGTTCGAACAACCTTGAAAGAACACTTTTTTAAAAACATTTTTTGATATATTTATGCAATAATGTCACGGATTTCTGTGATGCCTACATTTTCACCCACCCATCCAATACTAAAAACCAAGCGTAGTTCAAGCTTTTGACTATTTATTAAAACTAGCTGTAAGCCCGTTGACCTCAACGGGGGGATTTTTGTTGCATTTTTAAGTAGTCAGAAAATTACAAACCTATTTATTGAATAAGCCAGAAATTCTAAAAATAAAATAAATATATCTCTGGGCATATATTGACAGCATTGCCTTGCAGTATTTTAATTGTAAATTATTTAATTTTTGGAATAATGTTAAGGTTTGCTAACAATCATTTTTCGTAGTAGCATAAATCGACCTCGGGGCATATATCGCATATATCGGCATATATTTTAATTGTAAAATAGCAGAAATAGACTTCATAAATTATTGAATTTTTGGAATAATGTTTAAGTTTGCTAACAACCATTTTTTGTAGTAGCAGAATTTTCGTGGACAATCATGCAATCATGCAATCATACAATCATACAATCATACGGACATTATCGACAGTTAATATATATAGATTTTTTTCTTACCAACATCCTTGTATACTTACTTTCAGTTTTTGTAGAAAAAACTCTATTGGGAATGTCCATTTTTTTATGTTTACCATGTCCGCTTCCAATGTGAAGCATATGGACTCCTAATAGAGTTTATCTCAACAGAATTGTTTCTACGAGAACTGCTTGTTACTCAGTTGCTCAATCTCTCTTTTTCCAAAGAGAGTAGGAATAGAAGGATATGGCTAATGCAGGACTAATGGTTAGCTAATCGCTCTCGACACGCCCCGTTCGTAGGATAGGATGGATGGGAAGGGGGTATTTAAGTCACCACATACATCCATACCTTCGAACAGAAATTCATAAATCGATTGAAAAATCATTTTATAAAACTGTCCGTACAGGGATTCGAACTCGTGACCTTCGTAACCGAAGCCAACGACGTTCACCACTCAACCGCACAGGCGGCTTGCATACTTACTTTCTTAAAAAAGAGAGGTTCATCTACAGAATAACAGAAAACTCTATTGAGAATTTCCATTAGGGAATTATGTATATTTCGAGCTGACTTATTTAATAAAAAAATATTTGACAAATATTTTCAAGATTCATACTGAGAGTTGAAATGAAAAGTGTGTCCTGCATCAAAGAGGTTAACAAACTCGATTTCTGGGCATGTATGATATTTGCACATTTTTGCATGCAGGTGGCTGGTGAAGCTTCGTTTTTGAATATCATGTTCGGGTATACAAGGGCAATTTCTTATATTATGCGTTAGCGATTCCCAAATGGGGTTTCGTAAATTTAAACCAATGGTGCCGTGATGACATTTAAAAAATACGTATTTAAAATAAAACATGTTGCCGGTCAATCGACATGCAATTGTGAATTATATATGTTTTTAAAAAAGATAATAAAAGAGATTTATTGTAAATATTGAACGTCTGAGAATTCATGTCACTGGTGAAAATATCAACTATCTATCTATGTTTTCTTATTAATACACACGTTGAAAAAATTGTGTGGTTATAAAAATATTTTTTGTAACTATTCAAAAAAAATATAAAATTTTCTGGATCGGCATGACATAGAACACTTAAAATGCTATCAATAATTGAACCAGATCTTGAAAAGTTTGATGAAAGGTCTTTAAAAATTTGAATTGTTGATAATTCAATTCAGTGTTTTCACACTTTTTATTCTAATCTGTAATTTGTTATGCACACCTTCTCATTAGTCATATCGACCCTCGAAAAAGTGAACTGATCCAAGTAGTAAAATGGTAATTTTTTTAATTTTATTGATTGCATATTTTAATCTTAGGGATAAAACATCATTGCACTATTATTTACTGAGCAAACTTCACTGTTATGATAATTTAAAACACGTAGAATATTAAAACGCATCTAACATTTTTTCCCTTAAATACCACTTGGCTCACTTCACTTTACAGACACAAATATATAATCATTATTTAAGTTTCATAAGTTAAGAATGTGCGCAATACCGGTTCATGTAATTTCATAGATTTATTGAACCATTATGACGAAAATATGTTTTAATTTTATAAATATAATTCTTTAATTATTATTGATAGTAAGGCCATTCAAAGTTAAAATTGTACTTGAAGTATTTTAAGGGATCCATATTGTGCACCATGTAAAAAGGTTCCGGGACTGAAAATAATTGGGAGACTTTGTTAAACATATGTACATAAATTTATGCATATAAAAAAGCCTGTTATCTGTTTTATTCGATGAAATATTAAACGTTTTGCAAAACGGTCTTCGCAGTATTTTATTTTAATTTACTCCATTATTATTTGACTAAACTTTATGCAACGGTGCCTATGTAATGGAATACATAACACACAAATGTTAAAAACAAGTGCTTAATCAGTGCGAATACGTATCGCCCATTAATAAAATTGTTGTTTTTACACTGATAAAAATGTCTAAACAAGTAATAGGAAAGTGTGCGATTTTTTCCTAAGTTAAATTGCAATTATGTATGTTAATTATTTTTTTATTACCATACAGAAACAATAACTTTGAAAAATACCGATATAAAAATTAATTATTTTTATATTACGATAAAATTAAAAATATGTATATGTTACGTGTTAGCAGTAAGTGAAAGTTGTATGTTATACATACATACTACACTTATGTATTAATCAGTGGTAATGAATTTGTATTACTCGATTATTTGGCGTTAACTTAATATTATAAAAAAATGAGTCTTTTTTGGTTTATACATGTGATGTTTATTAAAATAATAAACTGAATTTCAATGTAAGTCAAATCTAGATGATTTCCCAATCAAATAAAGAGTAGAGGAGAACAGGACAGGATAAATTTTATTACATTTTTATAATTAGGTACAATAGAAATCAACATTTCAAGTAGGTTTATAAAATTCACAGTCTATCGGAAATAAAAATATGCCAGGAGTCGGAATTAAAGGTATCGAGACATTCTCGTAAATTTGAAATTATGGCAACACTCTCTTGGAGATGCATGAAGACGAAGCCCTTGATGATATTATACCAAAAAATTGATGTGTGATACTTTATTCCAAGCCAAACAATGTTTCAAATGTAAAAATCAATGAGAAATGCTACAAAAGTCGTTTGGAATATATTTTATAACATCGCGCTTTGGGGTCTTATTTGCTTTACCAAGCAGTTGGGTCTGGAATGTCTGGATATTCTCGATAAGGTCAATATCAATTTTAGCTTAAAATATGTTAATTTTAAAACAGAGCTGTTTGTGTTGTTTTTTTCGAGATTATCTCGTATAATCTTCCGATTTCAAAATATTTGGCGGGTTGGCATTAGCTGTATAATATTAAAAAAAAAATTATAATATAAAATATTTTTAAAAAGATTTTTCTTTTGAAAATAACCAATAATCATTCAAATGATGAAACAGAGATCGATATGAATTTATTATTACGGCCAACTGACAGACAGATAATAACGGTAAAGTAGAAAACGCTTTGTTCGACAAATTTCACGTTTCGGACAATTAGTTCTAAATTTGAAAAATGTGTCACAATTTTGTAGGTGAATCGTGTCGCGTATTTGTTGCTCTGGTTCTGATAGAATAAGTAGAAACTGTCTGCGATGATGCATTTGAGACAGACTTCATCACGATTTTGCGTGACAAGATACGTTCGACATCTCTGTATTATCGTATCGTTTTTGAAAGGAGAGAGATCTTAAATATCTTTCCGTAATCAAAGATGGTTTTCGCTCTATGAAATGCGGCGACGTAACCAATCTGTCAAACGGAAAAATGAAAGGAAAACAGAGAACTAAAACAACAATGTTGCGTGTGATAAGTAGATGAGCGATAAACATGGTAATACATTGCTGGCAAGGTATTTGAATTTCAGAAACAGGGAAATCGAATACACATATTCCATACTTTATCCACGTCTAGTATTTATTATAAATCATAAAATGAAATATACTGGATGCGAGGTCTAGTCGTCAACGTCGTTGGCTTCGGTTACGGGTTCGAATCGCAGTCCGTACAATTAAATAAATTGATTTATAAATTTCTGTCCAAAGGCATAGTGTGACATATGTGTGATTTTTAAATTATTCCAACCTAACCGATCCTAAAAATTGGCGTAGCGAGAGCGATTAGCTAACCACTAGTCCTGTCTTAGTCCTATTTTCAATTTCTACTCAATTTTGAAAAAAGAGAGGTTGAGCAACTGGGTGACAATTAGTCCTCGTATAAACACTTTTGTTGGGATAAATCTATTAGCATTCTACATGCTCCACATTGGGAGTGGACATGGATAAAAAGTGAGCTTTCTAGAGGTTAAGAATGTGAGAATAAAATATGTTTATGAAAGAATAATTGTCAGCTTAAAGATCTTAGTCTTGTTTTCAGAAGTGTAGTTAGAAAAGTTTAGAACTTTTCAAACAACCGTGCAAATCGACGCAAAACCATTTACATTTTAAACAATATCATTATAGAGTTTTACCACTCGGGTTATCAGCCAACGTATTATTTCTGCCAGATGGATAATTATACATACTTTCGATAGTTTCGGCGGTAACTTTGTGGAAGTTCATTTTAATATAAAATAAAAATAACTTTGATTATTCCACGTATTGTGGATACGTGGAATAATCAAAGTTATTTTTATTTTATATTATGGATAATTATACAATCATATTGCATATTTTTTAAAGAAAGTTTTGGAAGCATAAGATGATTGATAAGTTTGCTCAAATATAAAAAAATTAAGGGGATCTGGCACAATTATTACTGTTCAACGAGATTTCAGTAGCATAGGTTAGTCGTGATTACAGCGATAAAGAATGAGTCGGGGACTACATTTTCTTCTCAGATATTGCACTTACAAGTTGCATTCTTATGACGTGCCTGAGTAACGCATAGTAAATACGTGAGGTAGATTATCTAAGAAAGGTCTAAGAAATTATTTTAGTATCACAGAACCCGCCACCGTAGGTTCATATATAATATTTTAATGGCCGATATTGCTCGAACTTAATTGCATAAAAGATATTGACTATAAAAAACAATTTAACTGTGTTATAAAACGTTTTTTATTAATCGCTTAAGTCGTAACTAAATTAAAGTAGTTCATGACGAAATCGTCATTATGGACTTTTTCTTTCTCTCTAAAAAAAATATCTGTAATTCATAGAAATTTAAGAGAACCCATTCGATTTTACGTTAAAATTTTATAAGTAGTCAAATTCCGTACATGCGCTCGACATGGAAATATTATATATGATAAAATGATAAATTAAATAATATGTATACGAAATAAAATACCACACAACTAAGAAAAATAAAATAAAGGAATCATAATGAAATATTTAAATTTTTTCAAGTGAATAATTGCAAGCGCCACTGCTGAATTATTATGCTTTGTCTATTTTGAAGTTCTGCGAGAAGAATAATAACGGAAACAGTGGTTCAAAATATAGCTATTGCGATATTTCCGGCGATATAATTTAAATGCAAATCATCTCTGCGAATCGTTTTGCCTCATATGACTCTTTACATCCGTTATTGCATTTTTGCAAGATTATGCAAAGAAAAAAAATGAAGTTGATTAATATTCGTATAATAAGATGATTAACAAAAAGTCTATTAAATATCCATAATGAAAATAAGAATTTCAACACGTATTAAATTAGTATTTTTCCTGCCTTAGTGGTAGTAACTAATTGTGTATTTTAGCATTTTTAAATGATGTTAAAAAACGAAAAAAAAACATTGAATGCCGCAACGATTGCTATGTTTATTTAGGTTGTAAAAAATACCTTTTTGTAAGAATTTTTTGTAGTAGAGAACCTCACAATATTGGAATCTTGAGTGTCAAAATAAACACATTTATGTTGTAAATATTTGATTTAGATTCGAACATTTATCTCAACTTAAAATTTTGGTTCGGAAAACATACTTTTTTATATTATATATGACTTATAGTCTTAATGGGCACACCCTAGAAAAGGTTTGAACTAACAATATAGTTCTGCCAATTTGCAGATGTCAAATCTGTGGTAATTTGGTGAATATTCATTGTTTCTTAATGTTATTTTGATTCTAAATTAAATTGTGAACACTGCGATAGAAGATATATGCCATAAGTTTAATATCAATGTAGTTAGTGATGTGCTGCTAAAATTCTATCAACCGGCTCGCACCTTGGTAAACACCAACCCCCAATTTGTATACATTTATTTTTCAAATAAAAAAATATCATACATTACAAAATTATTTATTTACATTAAATTATTTAAACATGAAATAACTTCATTCCAAATGTTGTATTGATTTTTATTTGAAACTTTAACCGTGACGGATCAAGTATTGTGATCGTGTAAAAATTCTCTCTCGGAATTACGATAATTAAAAAAAATCCATATTGTAAAAAAATATTTTAGCAACCGGCTCGATAGAGTCGGTGCGAACCCACAGCAGCACACCACTGACTGTATTCCATAAATATATTCATTGGTTCCTTATACGGAGAAGTTAAGTTCTTCAGTAGTGACAATATTAACCGCTTGAATACCGCGCAAATAAATCATTAATATGCCCCAGAGATACTGCGTGTTTTTAAGAAAAAATATTTTTCCTAATATACACTCGAATTCGATATTTTAAAAACCAATATTGACTCAGTATAGATAGCACTACACATATTCATCAAAATATTGCTTATATTCTATTAGAATACCAAGTATTTGATTTTTTAAATGTCTTGGACATCCGTGTTCGCTTGCATATGTTCCGGACACCGGTGTCTTCTTGGTATTCAAGTGGTTAAAGAAAAAAACTGACTCTTGGGTAAGCTTGGAGACATTTGGATTGAACAGATAACAAATACTAAGCAGCGCATTTTTATCGATGGATCTTTGATACGGCAACGAATAGACGCCAACTCATGATGATGGCCACTTTCCTTAGATTACTTACTCAAACAAATCAAGATTATTTTATGCAAACATTGTCGTCTCGCGTTGAGAAACACACCTTTATTACGATACAAACAGTACAGTACTGTTTGTAATAATCTTCGTCTATAAATAATAATTTAACTCAATGATGCTCAACATTGGGCTCGGGTTTTATTCTCGGGAAAATATAACTATGATTTGTCAGAAGGTCTAGTATGCTAATAGTACAAAAAATATTTAAAATCGTTGTTATTTCAAAAAATATTGAGAATTCTTATTTATTGTGGGACTCTTTTCCAAAACACGTTTTTCAGGAAACGCGATTTTTTATTACATAATTAGAACAAATTATTGAATAATGAAAATACATATCCAATAATGGAACCCCAGTCTATCGTTTTTAAAAGCCCACCAACGAAGATGAATTGGGAAACAACGAATGTGGATGGACAGCGAAAAAAGTAATTGATTGAACTGGCACTTACTTAGTAAAACTCCATTATAATTAGGTAAAAAATATCAACGTATTTAGTTCTACATTTTTTTTATAATATGATATTATAGCTGTATAGTTCTGACGATGGCGTACGCCGAAATGGCTATAAACTCATGATATTTTTTACCTAAGAAAAAAATAATAATGGAAAATAATGATGGTGAAAAATTCGTTAAATTCGCAAACAAATTATTTTGCGCTGGAGTATCAGAAAAGATAGACAAAAAAAAAAGAATAAAAAACCTCTTACATATCTATGCATATCAATAGAATCGATGAATTCGCTACTTTTTTGAAGAACACAGCTAAGCAACAAAAAAAAAACAGCCAGCGAGCTAAAAAGACACATTTTTTATTTTTTCCCAGTGTTTCCCGGGATCCCAAAGCCCGCATCCCTACATAATTCTGAATACCATTATTCTCAAAGAATCTCAAAAAATTGTGACACGATTCTATGGTGAATGATCAATCCGATACCGGGATCGAAAAATTGTAAATCCCGAAATACCTTAATCACAAAAAGGGTCCGGGATTGGATGCCCTAATTAGATTATATGTATTTTAGATAGTTCAATCTCTCTTAGGTTACAATAAAATATATCGATATATATATATTAAGCAATCTTTGATGCTCAAAGTTCTTCCACTCCTGGGAAACAATGTAAAAAATAGCATAACAGCTATGCGTCTTATCAATATAAAGTCATGGTTTGTGCCGTAATCAAATATAACGGTTCTTTACACAGGTACGCATAGTGCAAATGTTGGCGAAGCTCTGAAGTAAAACAAAAATAGGTACAGACACTAAATACAAAGTGAGTAAGTAATTCGCTATACGTTCACTTATTTTCGTTCGCGGATGAACGAACTCGGCTCGGAGCGGCTCAGGCCCAGCCGTGTATCTCCGATTTTGAAATATTCATTTTATTGGCGAGAAGTTCATTGCCGCGGTCGCGACTTGCGACTCGGCGCGATCCCAAAATAATAAAAACAAAATCACTTTCGAATGAAATTTATTCGCTAACGGCCGCCGTATAAATTGATCAGCGGACAAAATATCGCGGTTTCGAATTTCGAACATTCTGCTCACGTATGGGGGATATCCTCGAACTTGAGTGATGAATCGTTCGTATTTTATTGGCACGGGCTAGCGTTCAAAGAACTCAGCTTTAATTTGTCGCACACATATATTTATTATTTTTTTTACCATTTCCGCTACCAATGTGGATCATATGGACTCCTAACGGAGTTTATGTCAACATAAGTTTTTCTACGAGAACTGCTTGTTACTCAGTTGCTCAACCTCTATTTTTGCAAAGAGAGTAGGAATATAAGGATAAGGCTAGGACAGGACAAGTGATTAGCTAATCGCTCTCGATACGCCCCGTTTATGGGATAAGATGGGTAGGAGGGGGGAAGTATATATATATATATATATATTATTGTAATTTGAAAACATTCAATATTTTAAGTAATATTTATTATAAAGGTTGGAACTGCATGCTTCAAGGATTAAATATTGGGGTAAACTACGTCAACAATTAAAATGTATAATAGGGCATAGCCGTTCCTGTGACTAGGGTTGCCAGATTTCTTGCAAGTGAATCCGGGACATTTGTTCGATTTTCAAATAAAAAAACCCAGGAATTTACCGAATTGCCCAAAATACCAGCATTTCCCGGGATCTCCGAAACTCGTTTTTTTAGCTCGCCGAGGAATTTGAAATCCTCAATTCGCTCAAAATTTCCGGGACAATTTAGTACTCATCCGGAATCCGGGACAGCACTTCCAATTCCGGGACGATCCCGGCCAATCCGGGACAGGAGGCAACCCTACCTGTGACTGAGTGGTACGATTGCTTTTGAGTATTCATCCTTTTTAGCCGCTGTGGCTGAATTATTCTACGATTTCAATCTGACGTAGGCCAAAGTATGCTAAATTAAAAGGAAGCTTTTCTCATATCGCATATTTCAGATGGTAAATATAGGTAAAAACGACTAATAACATAATACAATAATGTTGGTAGCAATATTTGAAATTGCACACCTTGAATGTGTGAATATTTTATTCGTTATGTTGAGACAGTAATTAATGTAACGCAATTAACAAGTACCAAAATAAGAAGTAAAAACGGCTCTGTTTGTTATCATGGTTTAACATGTTGTATTGTATTAATTCATTTGGCAATGGTTTGACACATCTGTAATAGAAGGTGTTACTTACAAATTGTAGGTAATGCCTAATTGATGTGCGTAGGTATTAGGTATTCACAAACGACAGTTGCAAATATCTATTCACAGCTATTCCAGCCGAGCACTGTGCACAGAGAAGGTATTAAATGCTTAGGGATTCCAATATCGGTATTATTGAATCCGGGATCTCGGTATTACGGCTTTTTTTAAATATCGAAATACTGTTTTTGAAAATAGAACATACCAGTATTTCGTGATTACAGTTTTTATACTAATTCCGCTTCTAATTTGTGTCATATGGTGCCCTAATGAAGATCATCTCAAAATTTGTTTTCCTACGAGAACGTCTTGATTCTCAACATCTATTCGTTTGGAAGACGGATCAAATAGCTAGAGCAGGGCTAGTGCTTAACTAATTGGATCTCTCCTTTTTAAGGATCGGCTGGGTGGGAGGAGGTCTTCAAAACTAAAGACTTCCATGTCACAAATTCATAAATCGTTTAAAAAGTCAATTCATGCAGTTATCCGTATCAACATTTTAACACGTCAAAAAGGATCACTACGCCAAACGTGATTGTACGTATGCAATGACTGTTTGTTCAATATATGTTTAATCTGAGAGGAATCTTTATAGCGTTTGATTTGTGAAATGAGAATTCAATGAAAATGAACGGAATCCAGCTTTCATGAACAAACATTCGAAAAAAAAAATCCAACGACATTTTTTTTATCCATGTCCGCTGCCAATGTGGAGCACTTCTGTTGAGAACCTCATAATGGAGGTACCTCAACAGCATGAAAGCCAACGACGTTGACCAGTGTGCCACGGACCCTACAAGAAATTATAACTAAACAGATTGAATGCAAATCTGACTCTTCTGCTGATTTTTATTATATAGAATATTTTGTGCCTTATATGAAATATCTAATATCTGAATAAAAATTGAGCCTAATCATTAATATTGTTATCTTTTTTAAATATAGTTATTTTTGCAAAACAATTTTTAAATTTAAGATACCAAAGTACCGGCATTGATAATATATTCGTCGGTTATTGCAATCCCTGATTATGTCCAACATTGATTTTTAGGTCAAGAAGTCATCATTCATCAATTCATCGCATCGGTCATCAAATCATCAGCGGGGTTCACTGAGCTAAATGAGGAACCTCTCTTCTGTGCCAATGCCCTGATGAAAACACTTGAATAGGAATTGAAATGCTACGACACAATTGGATTGATATATTATGTTATGGCGTCATGCCATAAACTCATAGGTAGCCGATATATTTGACAGATTGATCTATGATTACTGAATTATACCGGTAAAACTAACTTGATTTTTTAAATTTTTTTTTACCATGTCCGCTCCCAATATGGAGCATATGGACTCCTAATGGAATTAATGGAGTGAACAGAAATGTTTCTACGACAACTACTTGTTACTCAGTTGCTCAAACTCTCTTTTTCCAAAGAGAGTAGGAATAGAAGGAAAGGGCTAGGACAGGACTAGTGGTAAGCTAATCGCTCTCGATACGCCCCGTTCATAGGATAGGATGGGTGAGAGGAGGGAATTCAACACATCACATACATCCATGCCTTTAAACAGAAATTCATAAAATCGATTGAAAAATCAATTTATAAAACTGCCCGTACCGGGATTTGAACCCGTGCCCTCCGTAGCCGAAGTCAACAATGCTGACCACTCGACCACACAAGCGGATATTATACCGGGAGAATACGCTTTACAACATGCTACTCTTTTTGCTCATGAAAATCAATTAAAACCCTAAAAAAGCAATGCATTTCTCTGGTAAGTTTAATTGCGGATACAAATGAAAGGGAATCAAGGAATTGATAATTCATTCGAATTTCGAAAATTCGTAGCCATATTTCAAATATGCTCTATGGTCTGTTATGAAGAAGTTTCATTTGACAAATTATTTTGACTTTTTTATACTATATTAGATTCGCATTTTGCGTAAAATATCAATTTAGCTGACTCCCGCATTTGACATTTTTTCTTTTCGTAATTACATTTTCTACACAGTTGCATTGTTATTAGTAGCATTTAATTTATTTTCAGGTAGAAAAAGAGTAGCATGTAATAAAGCATATTTAACTTAAGCCGATAGTTCCATGTTCGTTCTCAAAGTTCTCTCAATATCATAAATAGTTAGGTAGGCTATAGACAAATGGATTAATTATTGCCAATAAAAATTATTGCAACAATTGATTTAGTTCAAATGAACGCAATGCTTCCGAAACTTTAATAGCTGCCATAAACATCTCAACTTTGTTGAATAATATTTTATTTTGTTGTAATGAAATTAATGATCAATAATTTGTACAAATTGGTTGCATAAAGTATGATTTAATATCTATTTGGTATTGAGTAATTTATGTACCGTTAAAAAAACGTTTCACTATTATCAAATGAATCATTTAACATTTTTTATGGTTCATTTGAACATACAATATTTTTTATTCATGCCCGATACCAATTTGAAGCATATGGCTTTCCAATAGAGGTATCGAAAACGGACGTTTTCTACGAGAATTGCTTATTAGTCAGTCGCTCAAATTCTCTTTTTTTTCGAAGAGAGTAGCAAGGATATAAATGATAGGACAATACAGGACAAGTGGTTGGCTTATCACTCTGGAAACACTCTTTTATTTTAGAATTGGAATGGGGAGGACGGAGGTAGGATTATTAAACATCATCAGATTGCAAAATGTTGTTCGTACTAGGGTTTGAGCCAATGAGGTCCAGGATGGAAACTAACGAAGTTGGCCTCTGTGCCATGGAGTCTTTACTATTAATGGTGAATATGAAATATTAAAAAGTATGCTTTTAACAAGGTAATAAATAATCAATACCGTTAACTTTTCTTAATGATTGATAAACTAAATTAATAATTCTGCACATTGTAAGAAAAAAAACTGCTTTCAAGTAAGCATTAAAAATTTTGTAACCAGTATCGAAAATAAATTAATATGATCAAAATATAAAATAAGGAATATATTTAAGCAGTCAATAATATACAAAGTGAATGTACAGGACCGGCCCAACGGCGTGAAAATTGGTACAAATTATTCTAAATATTAACATTGAGAATAATTTATAGCAATTTATTTATTTAGTAGATTATAATCGATCAATCTGCAATTAAAATATTTTGTTTGCACTTGCCTTGTCGCTGTTATTATTATAAAATCTACAATGAGCGCATCATTGATGAAATCTAATTTTCGGTGTATTCGAGTAAGAACATAAAAGTAAATTATACTCAGTGCATTTTTTTAAAAGTGCCAGGTACTCAATTCTTGTCAAGCTTTCTTTCTAATTCATGTCCGTTCTCAATGTGGAGGATATGACTTCATAATGGAGATATCTTAACGGAGTTTTTTTTACGAAAACTGCTTGCTATTCGGTTGCTCAACCTACCTTTTTGAAAGAGAGTAAGGATATGGATATGTATTATTATTATTATTATTTTTTTTTTTTAATTCACATTGCACAAGGTTGAAAAATTATAAATTTAAAACTTTTACAATGGAGAAAAAAAAATAGTACAATTTAATATTAAAATCAGTAGAAAAAAAAATGACAAAGAAGTCAACTGAGTAAGCTCCGACGAACTCTACTTTAATACATAAAAAATAGTATTCGTCGGAACTCACCCACGTCTACGTGGAATATGTCGACATCCGAAGCAATATTGTTGAACACGTAGGTAGATAGGTAGGAACAAAGATAAGGTAGATACAGAACTAGTGGTTAACTAAGCGCTCTCGCTTTGCCCTGCTAATTTTAGGATTGGAAGAGTGGGAGGGATAGATATCACAAATACCAACGCCTCCGAAAATAAATTGATTTTATAGGTTATAAATTTTCGCTATAAAAAAATTTCAAAGAAAATAAAAATGAAATTTTGCGAATATATTGATTTGAAACATTAAAAATGTCGAGGGAAAAGGTGCCGGAATGCCGTTACACCGCGTTACATGGGAAAATGGATGGAACTTATACATAATTTTTGTCGTGGTTTATTGAATAGATAATAAACGACAACACATACATATATTATATTTATTAATTATAATTTTTATATGACATAAGTCTTGATGAATTAATTTAGATCAAACGTGGATAGCCACAAAAATGAAAAAAAAATCGAATCCTAAAGTCGTGTATTATGTAACAGTTTTTTTTTATAATGCTCATTGAATTGGTTTTGAAGATGAGTCGATATATTAAATAATAATAATATTAAATTATTTTTTAAGCCTCCGTCTCACTACAGTATAAATAAAATTTGGTCAGACTGATAATAAATGGAAACCACATCGTAGAGTGCAAAATTATATTATTTCGTTATTATTCACTTAATATTTATTGCTTTATTTAGAATTTGCGCTCGAGTGTATTGTCGTTAAATTTTTATTCTCAATTATTTTACTATATGCCATCTTTGGATTGTAAATCAAACCACTGCGGTCGGCGAATATTATATCTAGAGATTTTTTTATTACACACGATATACATATTATAATAAAAATTCTCTTAAAATTAAATTTGAATCGTTCAAATTATGTACATTCACACAAGTTTTGTTACTAACGACACGGATTTTGCCTTTCGGCGTCATCAGGCGTTCAAGTGCACGGATGAACTTGAACTGACGTTTAGTAAATAAATGTATCGTGTTTATATAGTAAATAAATGTACCACTAAGCTTAAAGCCATTGCTGGCGAAATGGATTGACTCAGGGGTGAAGAACCTTTTTATTTCTAAAGGCCACGTTAATTTATCGGATTCAACATAAGGCCTCAGTTAAGAAAACGTTGATACCCCCACTCCTTTTTTCGACTGTCGAACATATAATGGGTTGATTACGCTCTTTTTCCAAACGCTTGCGTATAATTTTTTGATCAAAGTGAATAGTTTGGTCAAGTCAAAAGGCCGCAGGTTCCTCTCCACTGGATTAACCCATGGAAATGTCTACAGATTTGAATGAAGAGTAATTTCAAGAATTATATTTATTGTGTTTGCTGGGAAATTTACAATTACTAGCTGTAAGCCCGTTGACCTCAACGGGGGGATTTTTGTTGCATTTTTAAGAAGTCAGAAAATTACAAACCTATTTATTGAATAAGCCAGAAATTCTAAAAATAAAATAAATATATCTCGGGGCATATATCGACAGCATGCCCTGTTGTATTTAAATTGTAAATTATTTAATTTTTGGAATAATGTTGAGTTTGCTAACAATTATTTTTCCTATTAGCAGAAATATACCTCGTAAATTACCTAATTTTTGGAATAATGTTTAAGTTTGCTGACAATTTTTTTCGTAGTGACAGAAATTTCGTAAAATATTAAATCTTTGGAATAATGTTCACGTTTGCTAACAATCATTTTTCATAGTAGCATAAATCGACCTCGGCACATATATCGACAGCCCTGCAGTTTTAAATTGTAAATTACTTAATTTTTGAAATAATGTTTAAGTTTGCTAATAATCATTTTTTCACATGCAAAATGGTATAAATTAATTGCACATTTTATCAAAACAAAATTATCAAAATGTTGACTGATTCTCCAAACAGAAATTGTTTTTTTAAAATATATATAATGATTTTTACTGAAGTTATTTTATTACACATTATGCTTTCGCCAACAACTAACTATACCACATATGTACCTAGATTAAAAACAAATCTTGAAATAATTGCGTCTTATATTTATTTTTTGAAAAACATATTTCGCTAGTCAATCGGATTTTGTTATTTTGGTAGCATTTATTTTCATACGATCAAGATGTACTGTGATTTAAAAAGAAAGTTTTCAAAAAAAAAATGTTATAAACCCAAAAAAAAGCGCTCTAGGCTAGATTCGAACCAGCTTCCACAGGTTACCAGCCGGGCGCTCTATCAAACTATTTCGCTTACTTTATTTATATTTGTATTTGAGCATAAATTTACCTTGTCCAAAGCATAGACTCGTTTACTCGTTATTTAAAACAAAAGATACAAAAATTTTAAATTATCGGGATAAATTCTAAATACCCTCTGTTAAAAAGTAAAATATTTAATAGCCGTCAGCATATGACACACATGGAATATTTGCATTTAACTGTCGAAACTATATTATGTAAAATATACCACATTCATATTTGACAGACGTCACAATCTTGAATACAAACAATCGAAGTCAGTTTGTGAATCACAAATATCGTTCCATTTTCAAATTTTAATTTATATACACTATTTTTATCGCCTTGATAATTATGACGTTAGCTCAGTTGATAGAGAGCTCGACTGGTAATCCAGAGATCTGAGTTCGATCCACGATCGCGGCGTTTTTTTGTATGAGAATTTTCAGCGATATGATTTGTTTCGTCAAATAATAAACCAGTGTATTGGAAAAAATTTATTTAGTATGAATAAAAATATTGCGTCAGCGGAGCTGGGAGGAGGGAGGGGGGAGGGGCTGGGGGAGGGGAAATCGCGGACAATCATGCAATCATTCGGACATTATCGAGTATTAATATATAGATATTTACTCACATATAGAATACAAGAGTGGGGAATTTGGCAGATTTATCTGCTCATTTAAAATTGGTAAACTATTTAACTGTGCCCTATTTATTTCTAAAATTTCCTGAAAGTTATTAATATTACGTCTTGTTTGACTTGTGTCTGATTATTATTGTCATTCAAACGGCCCTTTGGATGTGTATTGTCTACAAACTGCGTAACAATATCTCCATTTGACAGTCTAATTGCTCTTCATTGAAAAACAGCATTCGCAATACAATTGCTGTGTTGCCAGCCAATAAAAAAATCAACTGTTGCTTCTGTTGCATAAGTTTGTTTTGCTGGAGATAGTCTTTTCAATGATACTTCTTCTAAACATGTGAGGTTTTTTATCTGCTTATTCGACATTCATTTGTCGTAGTTTCTGTTCAGTGATACACAACATAAACATAACATAAACTCATAACATAAACTCAATATGTTTACTAACATACTAGTAATATGCTGGCTGAGTGGTCAAGTGATCAACTTCGTTGACTAAGAACTTAAGACACAGAGGTCACGGGTTAGAATCTCAGTACGGACAGCTTTTGTAAATTGATTTAAGGATTTCGGTTTGAAGGCATGGATGGATGTATGTGATATGAGTGCCTTAGATTAAAAACCTACTTAACTCCAAAAACTAAAATTTTTGACAAAGTGAAAAAAACTGCTGTAGGTTTTTAGGATTTGAGTAGGTTTTGAGACTAAACACGTGTTTGTAAATGCGTTTTCTCTGTATTTAGAGAGGTTTTGAAATCGTAAATTTATTGATATAGAGAACAGGTTGGCATCAAAATTTGAAAAAAAAATCAAAAATGGTCTTAAGGTAGGTTTTGAAATTGATTGAGGTCCTCGTGTCTTGAATTCCCTCTCCCACCCTCTCTATCTTAAAACAAGGCGTAGCGAGGGCTATTATTTAACTATTAGTACTGTCGAAGCCCTAGCCCTTAATCTCTACTCCCTAATATTTCTATTCTTATTCTGTTGAAATAGTCTGGATTAGGAGACCATATACTCCATATTTATATATTATATACACACACCTAGTTGTGGCGCCACCTGCTAACATTCCCCCAACACTAATACTTACCCTCTATTATTGATATTATCAGAAGTTGAATTAACCTGATATTCTTGCACATCAAATTTCACTATCATCTAAAGTGTTTATTTTTTACACAAAAAGGCGTTGAAAAGTTTTTATAAGGATATCGGTCACTTGAATATATCTGTACCAGCGTAACTTGACTGCCCGTGAGGGCGCCACCATCGCATCATTAGCGTTGCTATAGTCAACACGTCCTAGAGCGACAATTTTAGTTCTGAGTTCTGCCACAGTCAAGTTAAAATGGTACATCTCTAGTGATATTTTTTGTTTTAGATGCCATATTTGAGCTCATAAAAATTGTTGTCAAGCACCTGGACCCGATTAACTTGATCGCCCGTCTTACGTAAAAATACTCCCTCCCGACATGACGGTTATGATTGCATGTTAAAAATTTAAAATATATTAATTTCATACATCTTATATGTCAAGTAATATGCATTAAAAAATGTTGACTACAACTTTCCCTTGACATTAATCACAGCATGCAACAAACAAAACGCTTCACTTTAAGATGATTTCGAAAGGAAGTCGATCACGAATGTGTTTACGATTTTTCAAGCTAAGTAAACAAAATGGACTTGAAATGTTTCTACCAGTAAAAGTTTTATTCTCCTTCAGTAATAATAATACTCTAAATCAATAAATAAACATTAATTCTAAATTTATGTCTAATTACTTTCAAACGCCACTTAATTAATCATTATAGCTGTTTCGGCCACTTGGTTTTGCGAATTAGCGAATATTTTTATCTTTTTATTTATCTACAAACAGTGAAAGTAAAATTAGTCTCTCTTTAATGTTCAGTGGAACAATTCATTATTATAATTATAAAACCCATTAATTCAACGTATGATTAAAGTGTTTTTTTTTTAGATTTGAGTGTTCAACAACAACACGTTGGTGCAAATCAAACGTAGATAAATTTAAAATAAAAAATATGTATAGAATTGTAAAAATAGTCCTTTCCTACATCCACCTTTCAATCTATATTCTACACTGCGGCTTCTTGGGTACTCTGGCCTTTTGACTTGATCAAAATGTTCACTTTGATAAAAAAAAATATACGCAAGCGTTTGGAAAAAGAGCGCAATCAACACATTATATGTTCGAAAGTCGAAAAAAAGCGGGGGTGTAAAGGTTTTCTTTACTGCGGCCTTATGTTGAATTAGATAAATGAATGTGGCATTAAGAAATGAAAAGGTTCCCAATCCCTGTTCTTCACACTTTCAGAAAAAAAATGTGAACCAATTATCGTTAATACATCTTTGATTGAAATGCTGCACTTTTGAAATATATGTAAAACAATTTTAATGTTCTCATATTTCAATAAATGTGGGGTTAGTACAAAAGAGTATTTTATTTTTTATCCGTGCAACCACTCTGTGTTGTCAATTAAACATAATTATATTGATGTTTGCTTGCATGCCTGTAATTTATATAAATATATATTTTCAATTAGTTGTGGATATCTTGAATTAAAATGTAAAGCATAACCAATCCAAACGTAGATACTCCACGAGATAAAAAAAGGTTTTTTCACCAGGAGAAAAAAGTACGCGAGTATAGGCATACGAAAAAAAATCAAATCTTACTTTATGATTTATTCATGAAGTGTAATATTAAAAATATGGCTGATTCTGGTGTCTGGATTAAACAATTTTATTTTATTCTATATTTTATCGGCTTATTAACGCTGTTATTTTATTTTTATTTAAGATTGAATGCAAGAGAAAAATATTTTTAGCTTAACTCTCGCGGCTCGGAGACTAGAAAAATACTTCTCGGCCGATGGGGGTCTTTTAGGGACCCCAGTGGTTTCCTCATTATTGGCCTTATTCTTATGAATTTCAAAAAAATAAATAGTCTAAGGGCTTTAAAATATCTCTCTGCATCATTCCTCATACATTTTTTTTTATAAAAATCCGTGGTTTAAATAATCATATTTTAAGTTGCGGGTAAAATATACGTGGTTTCAGTGCAAATATCAATGTGCTACTGGCGTGCTTTGCTTAGCGGCGTTCAGCCTAGTATCTTATGAACGATCGCTGATAAGCGGGCGCTTATCTCTTATCTTATCGTATTTATATAAACTACAAAAGGTCCAAAAAACTATGATATAAGAATTCCTTAATTATAAACATTGTATCACCCATATTAAAATAGATATTTAAGAAAATGTGGGTATTGGGGTCGCATTTCTTGAGCTTAGAACCGGAAAAGTTAAGCAAATATTGTTTGCTTGAAACGTAACAACATTGTTTGTCTCAAATATTTAAAAGTTGACATATCTCTTTTTGTAACTAGACGTTTCATTCAAGAGTTTGAATGTCAGAATTACTCACCAAATATACCAAGGACAATATTAAACTTTCATCGATCATATATATATTCAAAATCACAGCAAACTCACAGTAATGATTTAGCTGTGCATATACGGATTTAGGAAACCAATTGAAAGTGAAGTTTTTCATTGTGGTATAATGTGAAAGTGTCAACGGCTTGAAGTAAGTCACAAGTCGATGACGTAACGGCGTAAATAATGAAATTAATCTGAGTGCATATTACAAACCATTTTTTTTCAATTGCTGTGACGCTCGTCGTCGAACGGTGGCTCTCTGTGTCAGCGTCTGTCACCTGAAAATTAACAATAAAAACAACTGTAAATCACGTTGAAAAATAAACATATTTACGGGATAGATACTCCATGTTTTTTTTGGTAATTCTGAATTTATAATAACGGCATATGTAGGTCTAACGTCTAACATAGATCCAACTAAAGTTCGCATACGCCAGCATTGTGGTAAACCTGTATTTACGTTTTACTGAAGAATATTGGCTTAAATCCCAGGATCCCGTCCAATTTTGTGACACCGAAATTCCGGGATTTCAGGATTAAAGAAATCTTAGAAAGTTGCCCGAGAGCTAAGCAAAAAGTCCCATTTTTTAAATTGTTACAATTCCACAAATTCCTGCGTTTTGACATTAGAAATTGTGGAAGAGCTAAAAAAGATCTCGCGTCTTTTCGTTTTAAGAAATCCATAGAAAAATTCTCAATTCCGAATTCCCTGGATTACAAGAAGGGTCCGGGATTGAATGCCGTACTGGAGAAGAATGTTGAAATTATATATGAACAGATACCGGCATATTTTTGGTGTTACCATAAATTATTTACTTTACAGTGATATAAATAACCCTTCGAATTGTAAGCATTTAACAAATATATATTGGGTCTTGATCTGTTCGCCCGCTGTGGCCTAGGGTTCTACCGATGAGGTGGGTCTGGGTTATATTCCCGGTAAGATTAATATCATTTTTTTCAATTTAATTTTGAGATTTAAAACGCGGGTGCTTGTGATGACAATAATCTGGAAATTGATGATAAATAATCTTTCAACTACAATATATTTGGCGCATTGGCAAAATATATATAAAAAAAAACTTTAATTCCCCGACCCACGTACCAAAAGGATCTGTCATACTTGATAATATTATATTGCCATCTCACCATAAAGGGCTTCTTTTTATACTAGGCTTTTGGACCTTCTTTAACTAATTATTGTTTTTACACCTGGTGTAATTAATTACCAACAGAATAAATAATATAGATTATTATGATTTGGCTTCATAAATTAACAATATTAAATGTTTTCATTAAATGTCTTTATATTGTTATTTAGTCATTCATATGGCCATCAAACGGTGACATTGAGAATCGTTGTCAAAATCCATCCAGTCCGAGCATCTCGTAGCTGCACAGAATAATTCCTATGAACAACCATCAGAGTCCTACTGGGGCGACGGAATCTATCCGACTTAAATAAGAGACAGGGGGGATTTAAGTCCCATGAGAACTTCGTAGAAGTTTTAGCAATATGCCTTGAATATTCGGACTATTTTTTTAATCTCCATCTAATTTAAATCCATACTATATGCAAGGACGTCATTCCAGGACTGGCTTAATGTAATGACAGAAAGCAACGGGAACAGTACTTTTTTCATTCAATAAGCATTGAAACCGAGAGGAATATTGCAATTTGGTCATAAAATTCCAACATCAAAGAAGAAAATCAAATTTTCTAAAACGATGCCATAACTATGCTGAACAGTTTATATAACTAATTATAATTTGAATCTTTTATTTTCATTTCGTAACAAGAATTATAATTTCCATAATTTCTCAAGCAAGAAATTAATTTATTCCAACGCAAATTTATAGCAAAATGTAACGGCTTGGCGTATTTATCGTAATTGGTGTGAGAATTTATTTATTTTGGCATTTAAATCGGAAGAAGTTACGGAAGATGGACACGGGTCAACAGAAGTGTGAATAATAATAACATTTAATTTTATTAACTATTTAATAAGAACTAGCTGTAAGCCCGTTGACCTCAACGGAGGGATTTTTGTTGCATTTTTAAGTGGTCAGAAAAGTTACTGGCGTGAAAAATAAATTACTAACCTATTTATTGAATAATCCAGAAATTCTGATAGTAAAAGAAATATCTCGGGGCGTATATCGACAGCCCTGCCCTGCAGTATTTAAATTGTAAATTATTTATTTTTGGAATAATGTTCTAGTTTGCTAACAACTATTTTTCGTAATAGCAGAAATTTCGTAAGTTATTGAATTTTTGGAATAATGTTTAAGTTTGCTAACAACCATGTTTCCCAGAAGCAGAAATTTTGTAAATTATTTAATTTTTGGAATAATGTTTATGTTTGCTAACAACCATTTTTCTTAGAAGCAGAAATTTCGTAAATTATTTTATTTTTGGTATAATTTTTAAGTTTGCTCACAATTATTTTTCCTATTAGCAGAAATAGACCTCGTAAATTATTTAATTTTCGGAATAATGTTTAAGTTTGCTAACAACCATTTTTCATAGTAGCAAAAATAGTCCTTGTAAAATACTTAATTTTTGGAATAATGTTTAAGTTTGCTAACAATTATTTTTCCTATTAGCAGAAATAGACCTCGTAAATTATTGAATTTTTGGAAAAATGTTTAAGTTTGCTAACAACCATTTTTCATAGTAGCAAAAATAGTCCTTGTAAATTACTTAATTTTTGGAATAATGTTTAAGTTTGCTAACAATTATTCTTCCTATTAGCAGAAATAGACCTCGTAAATTATTTAATTTTTGGTATAATTTTTAAGTTTGCTAACAATTATTTTTCATAGTAGCAAAAATAGTCCTTGTAAATTACTTAATTTTTGGAATAATGTTTAAGTTTGCTAACAATTATTTTTCCTATTAGCAGAAATAGACCTCGTAAATTATTTAATTTTTGGAATAATGTTTAAGTTTGCTAACAACCATTTTTCATAGTAGCAAAAATAGTCCTTGTAAATTACTTAATTTTTGGAATAATGTTTAAGTTTGCTAACAATTATTTTTCCTATTAGCAGAAATAGACCTCGTAAATTATTTAATTTTTGGAATAATGTTTAAGTTTGCTAACAACTATTTTTCATAGTAGCAAAAATAGTCCTTGTAAATTACTTAATTTTTGGAATAATGTTTAAGTTTGCTAACAATTATTTTTCCTATTAGCAGAAATAGACCTCGTAAATTATTTAAGTTTTGGAATAATGTTTAAGTTTGCTAACAACTATTTTTCATAGTAGCAAAAATAGTCCTTGTAAATTATTTTATTTTTGGTATAATTTTTAAGTTTGCTAACAATTATTTTTCATAGTAGCAAAAATAGTCCTTGTAAATTACTTAATTTTTGGAATAATGTTTAAGTTTGCTAACAATTATTTTTCCTATTAGCAGAAATAGACCTCGTAAATTATTTAAGTTTTGGAATAATGTTTAAGTTTGCTAACAATTATTTTTCCTATTAGCAGAAATAGACCTCGTAAATTATTTAATTTTTGGAATAATGTTTAAGTTTGCTAACAACCATTTTTCTTAGAAGCAGAAATTTCGTAAATTATTTTATTTTTGGAATAATGTTTAAGTTTGCTAACAATTAATTTTCCTATTAGCAGAAATATACCTCGTAAATTATTTAATTTTTGGAATAATGTTTAAGTTTGCTAACAACTATTTTTCGTGTTAGCGGAAATTTCGTAAATTATTTAATATTTGGAATAATGTTTAAGTTTGCTAACAACCATTTTTCGTATGTATATAAATAAATAGTTAATTAAATTAATATATATAATTGAGCAGCCCTATATAGCCGTTCACAACCCTGCAGGTGGAAATCTTGGAATTTTCAGAACAGTTCAAAATCGTTTAGTGCAAGATTTCACCCACAGATGTCATTATTAGTTCACTAAAAACGCGTTTTTATTTTTTGCTTTGTATTATTTAAATTATATAGAGTTTTTATATCGCTTTTCTCAAGTGGATTCGTAGATCAGTGTGTAAGCTGTCCGAACGTCGCGCATGAAAATTGGGGCATGGTATCGAATCCCACAGCTTGAGAGAATATTTTTGGTTAGTACGATAATTTTGTTTGACTTCAAAAATTCACACATAGACGTCAGAGAAAAATGAAGAAATGAATTAATGGTGACAGCGGGGCAGGATGGGGGTGGGGGTGGGGGGGGGGGGGGGGTGAGGAGGACTGTCTTTCTTGACGTCATCGAAAAGGCAAAATCGCGACCATATACAAACGAAAAAAGTATGTATTTGGTATGAATAAAAAAATGATGACAGCGGGGCTGGGGCGGAGGAGGAGGAGGGAAAATCGCGGACAATCATTCAGACGGACGGACATTATCGACTATTAATATATAGATTAAAATATAAAAATTATAAAAGAAATAATAGCGTATTTTTTTGTCTAAATATTTCCATACAGATTAGTTAGCTTAAATGATAAGATTACGAAAATAATGTTTTGCAAATGTATGAGTTTACGTAATTGTTGTATTTGTTTGAAAAAATACTTCAACGATTTTTTTTATACAAGTTCTACTATTAAGTTTTATATATGAATATAAAAAAAATATCACGCAGAAAAAGATAGTTTACAAGAGGGTGCAAAAAAACTTCCATGTTACTCATCAACACGTAGTAACCCAGTACCAGCGCGAGGTTATTTGGCGCCCTAGGCAACGGTTATTGGCGCGCCCCCTTTTTAACAAACTGTGGAATATTTTTTTAAATGCATGTCCGCTCTTAATGTGGATCATATGGCCTTCTAATGAATAGGTATCTCAACAGAAGTTTTTTTATGAAAACTATTTGTTACTCAATCGCGCAACCTCTCTTTTTAGAAGTATTTAGAATACGATACATTATTATAACGAACAGATACAAGCATTAATAAACATACTATTATTTGTTATTAAATTATATTAAAAAAATTGATTACTCAATTTATACGACCCCTACTAATTTGCGCCCTAGGCGATTGCCTATTTCGCCTGTATGGTAGCGCCAGCCCTGCTGTAACCTCAGATTAACTTTAAAGAAAAGTGGTTTAAAGATACAACAGTATGGTGTTATTCGAAGTTTTGATCGCTTTTTACCAAATTTGGAATGTTTATTGTGAATTATAATTAGGATTTGGTGCAAAACGATCGACATACGCTAAACTTTTGTCTTTTAAAACCACTTTCCTTTAAAGTTACAATACTTTACGTAGGTGTCGAGATGTTAATATCTGTTTCAATTTGCAATCAAAACAAAGCGGCCTTCCACGGCGACGAATCCACAAAAATATAGGCTTTTTTCATTTTACTTTTTCAGTATTCAATTCAGAAGCACAACACAATTGGATTGCTTGATGCAAACTGAATAAATTTATAAATAGCAATTTTGATTGTCAGCGTATTGACAATTTTCGGGTTCTTCTAACTTGTTTGTTCCGGACTGTCAAACTAAATGATACATTTAGAATGTCATTTCGAACGATTGTAAAAGGTTCGCTTTAACGCGTTCTGATTGTAATTGGTATTGAATGGATACATTTTATGGAGTTTATTAGGATACATAATTTGTTTTTAAAAACAAAACTGTTGAAATAATGTAATAGTCACATAAAATTTGATAATAGTGAAACAAAAAATCATTATTCCTTTCATTCATCATTCACGTTCTATATTTTTAAAAGGAGAAATGAAAGGAATTCGCTTTTATAAATGATTATTAATCACCTCTTTATAGTTGAGAGATTCGAAAGCTGTTAGCCTATCACTGGGTTATAAGAGGAGTGAATAAATAACTCACGTCATTTTTGACCTACGAAAAAACCACTTTTATTTTCAAATAATATCATAACTCGAAAACGGGTTTTTGCCAACTGTTATTATAGCTTCCTAATCGTACATAGGTACCTATATCATTTCAACATATCCTATTGCGGATTCACAATGTGAGTAAACAGCACGTTTCAATCAGGATAAGCTCATGGGACATGGCTCATTTTCCGACAAACAAATAAATATAATTATTAAAACCACTCACTACTCAAATCTTTGGGCATTCCCATGAGCTTATCCTTTTCGCCAGCAATGGATTTAGACTCAGTGATACATTTATTTATTATATAAACACGAAACATTCATTTACTAAGCGTCAGTTCAAGTCCATCCGTGCACTTGAACGCCTGAAGATGCCGAAAGGCGAAATCCGGGTCGTTAGTGACAAAATCTGTGGGAGTGTACATAATTTGAACGATTCAAATTTTATTACTTACATTCATTCCAATTAATAGAGTAATCACAAACCTATCTGATTGACTGCAGCTCATTAGTTTAATGGTTTGTAATGTTTAACGTCATTAGTAGTATGATTATATTTGTTTGCTTTGTTTCGATTCTATAACCCCCTCTTTAAAGGGGAAAAATCCCAATCTAATTGATTGCAGCTCATTAGTATCATTATCCGGGTCGTAAGTGACAAAATCTGTGGGAGTGTAGATAATTTGAACGATTCAAATTTTTCTAAATTGGTGTTTAATTGACATAATCTAATATTAATTTAAGAAATTGTTTAGGAAAAACCTTTATTTCAGTCTTTTTTCTTGGTTTTAATTTTTTTACAAGGTCATCTTTTATCAAACTTAAAAGCTAAATTTAGATACTAATTCGGCATTTTCTGCTTGCATCCTTTTAATAGAACGTGTATCAAGTTTGATACATTGTGATTATCGAAAAAAACTGTGGGTTACGTCCTTTTTCCTTTCCACAGTCGATATAATGGGTTGATGGCACTCTGTTTCGATATAATTTTTTGATCAAAGTGAATATTTTAATCAAGCCAAAAGGCCGCATCAGAGTACCCAAGAGTCCGCAGGTTCCCTTCCACTGGTCTAGCGTCTCTTCATAACCTCGAACGTGAGGAAGAGCAATACGACTCTTTTCCCAATCTTTGTCAACTTTTTTCAGAATAAAGCCCCCTTTTTTAAGTAGGTACATATCACCAGTGGTGAAGTGGGGCCAGGTCGGTGACCTGGCACCTGAAAATGAACCAGACCGCCCAGCCACCTTTTTGAATTGTAACTTAATTTTCAAGTTCATACATACATATCGACAGTGGAAAGGAAAAAGGACGTAACCCACAGTTTTTTCAAAACAGGTTTTTTTCGATAATCACAATGTATCAAACTTGATACACATTCTATCAAAAGGATGCAAGCTGCAAATGCCGAATTAGTATCTAAATTTAGTTTTTAAGTTTGAAAAGGATGACCTTGTAAAAAATTAAAACCAAGAAAAAAGACTGAAATAAAGGTTTTTCCTAGACAATTTCTTTAATTAATATTAGATTATGTCAATCAAACACCACTTTAAAAGTCTCTGTGCACTTCAAGGTTGTGTATAATTCATAATTTTTATATGTCACAAAATCATCAAAACACGTTTTTAGCGCCTCCTGTAAAATTTGATATGTGTGGGTTACGTCTTTTTTTCTTTCCACAGTCGATATATTTACAAAATGCTTTTTTTAAAATGGTTTTTTTAACTTCGGATGGATATAACAAAACATAGGGAAGATATCAATGACTGACGTGGTACCTATTTATGTACCACTACACCACTGCATATCACTGTAGTTGGCTTACTATACTTCTTCCTTAAAAATGACTGCTATTAAAATAGCTTAAAATTAATTAATAAAATTACTGAATATTTTTTATTCAATTACATAATTTGTGAATAGTAAATTATTGAGTAAATGTTCCGGTTAACTTGTGCTCATATATCTATAACGATTCATACATGAAACAGCTTTCCCTTCTATTTTTTTTACTGTACTTATACTTCGTTACCTTTCATTTATTTTTACTCAACGCATATGTTTATTGATGTTTATTTTATTAAAATATTGACGAATATGCTTCAAGTAATACAATTATGTTATTGAATTAATTGATACTTGAATATAAAACAATCTATATATTAATACTCGATAATGTCCGTCCGTCTGAATGATTGTCCGCGATTTTCCCTCCCCCTCCTCCGCCCCAGCCCCGCTGTCACCATTTTTTTATTCATACCAAATACATACTTTTTTCGTTTGTATATGGTCGCGATTTCGCCTTTTCGATGACGTCAAGAAAGACGGTCCTCCTCCCCCCCCCCCAATCCTGCTCCGCTGTCGCCATTAATTATTTTTTTTATTCATACTAAAGACATATTTTCCAAATACACTGTTTATTATTTGACGAAACAAATCAAATAGCTGAAAAAATTTCATACAAAAAAACGCCGCGACCGTGGATCGAACACAGAACTCTGGATTACCAGTCGAGCTCTCTATCAACTGAGCTAACGTCATAAATATCAAGGCGATAAAAATAGTGTATTTAAAATAAAAATTTGAAAATGGAACGATATTTGCGATTCCTACTGACTTCGATTGTTTGTATAAAAGATTCAAAAATGGAATATTGTCAAATAATGAATGACAAGGTAAATTTATGCTCAAATAGTAATATAAATAAAGTAAGCGAAATAGTTTGATAGATTGGGGTCAACGAGATTAAAATACGGCAAAGTGAGCCAAGTTAGGATGATGGGAAAAAGTGAACTGAACCCACCCTTTTTATTGCATAATTTCAATCATTTTTTCTCTAAAATACATTGTTTATGCTTTCGATGGATTCGTCGGTAACTTTTTGGAAGTTCATTTGAATATAAAATAAAAAATAACTTAGATTATTCCACGTATTGTGCTACAAACTGTGACACGTGTTTCGCCTCTTTCAGAGGCATCCTCAGACAGACTTACTTTTACTTACTGAAAGTAAGTCTGTCTGAGGATGTCCTGAGCGTTTTTTTTTGGTTTATAACATTTTTTTTTTTTGAAAACTTTCTTTTTAAATCACATTACATCTTGATCGTATGAAAATAAATGCTATCAAAATAACAAAATCCGATTGACTAGCCAAGTAAGTTTTTCAAAAAATAAATATAAGACGCAATTATTTCAAGATTTGTTTTTAATCTAGATACATACGTGGTATAGTTAGTTGTTGGCGAAAGCATAGTTTCAGTATGATTAGTAAAATAACATCAGTAAAAATCATTATATATATTCTAAAAAACAAGTTCTATTTGGAGAATAAGTCAAAATTTTGATAATTTTGTTTTGATAAAATGTCCAATTAATTTATAATATTTTGCATGTGAAAATTGCATTTTTTATATAAATATAATTTAATTCTTTGCCCATTTATTTTCCGACTTTTTTCTCACATTCCATTGAAGTGAAAAAAAAGTTCAATAGATATTAAATTATTCTAAAAATTAGAATATTAGATTATTCTAAAAATTCTAAAATCTATATATTAATAGTCGATAAAATAATCACTTTTCACAAATCACAATTAACAATTCACAATTCACAAATGTGTGCGTACTGATGTCCTCGGGTCTTATTCTTTTTCTACGAAATATTTTTGTTAGCATACTTGAAAATTAGTTGAATAAAATATATATACTACGAAAAATGATTGTTAGCAACCTTGAACATTATTCCAAAAATTTAATAATTTACAATTTAAAAACTGCAGGGCTGTCGATATATGCGCCGAGATCGATTTATGCTACTATGAAAAATGATTGTTAGCAAACTTGAACATTATTCCAAAGATATAATAATTTACGAAATTTCTGCTACTTCGAAAAATAGTTGTTAGCAAACATAAACATTATTCCAAAAATTAGGTAATTTACGAGGTCTATTTCTGCTAATAGGAAAAATAATTGTTAGCAAACTTAACATTATTCCAAAAATTAAATAATTTACAATTTAAATACTACAGGGCAGGGCTGTCGATATACGCCCCGATATATTTATTTTATTTTAAGAATCTCTGGCTTATTCAATAAATAGGTTTGTAATTTTCTGACTACTTAAAAATGCAACAAAAATCCCCCCGTTGAGGTCAACGGGCTTACAGCTAGTTATTTTAAAAGTCGTAAAAGCCAAAGGCAAAACGCAAAAAAACATTAAAATCTAAATTCTAAAAAACACCGTTGTTTATTAAATATATAAAACTTATAATGTGTATCTGAGAATATTGTTTTCTTAATTTAACAAGGTGTTTGAATGTGCGCGTATAAGCCCCTCCACGCCACCACTAGGTTACCAACTAGGGCATCCAATTCCAGGATTCGGGATCCCGTTTAATTTCTGATCCCGAAATCCCGGAATTTCGAGATTGAGAAATTTTTAGCAAATCCCGAAAATTGACACGAAATTGATAAACTGTGGATTTGAAATTCCTCGGCGAGCTAAAAAAAAAAAACTAGTTTCTGTGATAATCTGGGGAAAAAGTATACCAAATTGGGGATTTCAAATTCTTCGGTGAGCTAAAAAAAAAAACTAGTTTCTGTGATAATCTGGGGAAAAAGTATACCAAATTGGGGATTTCAAATTCTTCGGTGAGCTAAAAAAAAAACAAGGTTTGGAGATAAACTGAGAAAAAAGTATAGGGAAATGAGGATTTCAAATTTCTCGGTGAGCTAATCCCAATCCCGGGATTGAAAACCGGGATTGAAAAAAGGCTCCGGGATTAGATACCCTATTACCAATTATCAAATTGTGTTAATAAAATCCAAACTATTGTTTAAAGACGACACCTGTTGCGTGACAAAAAAAAATGTATTCGATTTTCAAATTTGACAGTTTCGTGTAATAATCGGCATCCGATGGGTTTTATTTCCGGAAGTAAGGCATAGATTTGGTGACGTCACCACGCGTTTCACGCTGGATGATATAATGATACTTATTATTACTATGCATTCTATTTTGTCTGGTCCGCCATTGAGAGCAGAGTAGTCGCAGATTGTAAGTGAAAGGAGCTTCTTTCAGATCGGCGCAAAATATGTAATTATCACAACAACTTACTTTTTACACCAGTGCTACTGAATCCCGGTTTTGTTATATTTACACCCTTCCCAGGGAGAAATATATTTAAGATGATTTAAAAAAAAAAAAACTCATTTTAGCATTATTTCTATTTCGTAAATATTCAATGATAACACACATGATGAAACAAAAATAAACATTTTTAATAAATAAACAAAATAAACTGCTTTTAAATTTGTTGATATAAATACTCTTCTTGAACACGAGTAATTACATAATATTGTAATTAGTATTGTTATTATAATAATTACATGTTGTATACATTTATTTACCATGTTCGCTTCCAATGTGGAGCATATGGACTCCTAATAGAGTTTATCTCAATAGAAGATTTTCTACGAGAACTACTTATTACTCAGTCGCTTAACCTCTCTTAGAGATTAGAGATAAAATAACAGGGCTAGGGCAGGACTAGTGGTTAACTAATTGCTCTCAATACGTTCCATTTTTAGGATAGAATGGATAGATGGGAGGATTTAAGACATCCATGCTTTCTAATAGAGCTTTCTAAATCGATTGAAAAATCAATCTATAAAAGCTGTCTTTACTGGGATTCGAACACGTGATCTCAGTGTTCTAAGATAATTTATAGTGTATGAAAACAACCCCAATTTTGATTTCCCAAGTAAAGAAAAATACTTAAAAATATTTCACAAAATAGGGAAACATGTTTCACACCCGGTAACAAAGCTAGTGGAAAAAAAGGAATCATTTTTAATTAAATTTTTCACCAATTATCGCCGAATCCATCGAAAAATGAAAACGTTGTATGAAAAAATATATTTAATGGCAATTCGCCAAATATATTGAAGTTGAAAGAAAAATCATACGAGATAAACTCAATTTTGCAGTCGATGACGACAGACTCATTTGCAAAATGAACTAAACCTGGCTTGAAGAACGTGCGGCTTTTTGGCTACTCTGGTGCGGCCTTTTGGCCAATTCTGTAATTCTGTAAATTTATGTAAATTCGTAAATTCCTGACATATTCTGACCGTAAATTCCTGTTTCCGGCCAAAGATTCCCTAGTCAATGTTTACTGCGGTCTTATGTCGAATCAGAAAAATGAATGCGGCCTTTAAATAAGAAAAAGTTCCCCACCCCTGAATTAAACTAAACTTAATTTTATACTCGTGTCTAGTTCTAATATAAAAAAATATTGACTATTAATAGGGCATATTAAAACACGTTAAATAGAAAAATATGAGTGTAAATTCAGTGTACATTGAATTATGTGGTTAGTTATCGAAAGGCGACTGAATGCCACTGCAAATTAAATAAAAATAAGAAGATATATAATATTCATAGAAAATTTCAACTCAGCGGATTCATTAAGCTTTAAATATATTTTTAATTTAACGTAAATAAACAGAAATGTTTAAATTAATGATTAGACTAATCACGCGTGGAGTAGTTATCTCTGCTAAATCATTCCGGACGGAGACATTTATTTGTTAACACTCTTCTCATTTTTTTAAAAATATACATTCAGACTTTCATGTGAAACATTTCAACATAGTCTACAACAGCGGCTCTCAGACCTTTTTATTGTGACCATATTTTTGTCACAACAATCTCGTATTTTCACAAATGTCCACTCTCAATACGAAGCATATGCATAGTCGTAATGATTTTGCATTCTGTTTTTATTGATAAGTTTAGTAACCGTATACAGTGGAACCTCGATTCTACGTTTTTCAAGGGACAGTAATGAATAATGCGGGAAACCGATAATGCGGGAAATCTTCAAGTAATACCAAAAAAATGTTTATTTATTTATGTAACTAAATACGATTTTTGAGCGAAAAAAAAATATTCTACAAAAACGGTCAATCGGGATAATAATTGGGACGGGACGATAATATTTAGATGATATATCGAGGAAATCAGTAAATCGGTGAATGATAAAGTGAAATTATTAAATATTGTTATGAGTGGGTCTTGGTTGAATAAAAAATAAACGATCCATGCAAAAAAAAAACAAAGATAGCGAGATCGGTACATCTGGGTTCCACTGAAAAAAACGCAAAACGAAGTGCGAGGCGAAACTATTTATGAAAAATATTCAACGAAAACGTTCAATCGGGATAATATTAGTGACGGGACCAAAATATTTAAACGATAGATCGAGGAAAACGGTAAACTGGGGAACGATTAATGCGGGATTCTTTTACATTGTTATTATGGGTGTTTGGCCGGGACTATGAAAAATAAACGATCCATGCGGGAAAACGAACAATGCGAGAACGGTAGATCGGGGTTCCACTGTACATGTCTCACTTACAAAAATACATATGTATAAATTTAGAATATTCTTTGTTCGCTACTTTTTTAAAAATCCACGTCCTCTCCTAATGAAAATGTATGGCCTGTAATGGTGGTAATTCACTAAATAGATATTTTCTGTGAGAACTGATTGTTACTCAGTTACTTAACCTCTCTTAATTTTCAAAAGGATTATGGATATAATGGGTAAGACTAGGGCAGAGCTAGTGGTTATCTAATAGCTTTGCCTACTCTCTGTCATTTTAGGGTTGAAAGGGTGGGAGAGAATTCAGGCATCACATACACTTATGCTTTAGAAAACATGAATAGATAAATCTATTGAAGGAATGCTGTTCGTACTGGGATTTGTACCTGTGAGATCCGTGAGACGTTGACCACTGCACAACCGACCTAATGAATTTGCTACTACCTAACCAAAATAATGTTTTATTCTTCATTTGTTGATTTTTACTTAAAAGAAAAATAAATTCTTAATTTGCTATATGTTGTGTAACCCTAATTTGAAGTTTAGTAACCCCATTTGGGATCGCGACACCAAGTTTGGGAAACCGAGATCTAGTGTCGCAAATTCGGAAGAAAATCTAGAAAAGTTTCGTGAACTAGATTTTGAAAATAAAGTGGTACCAGGAAGTAATCCGATGACTGAGGAAAGATGTTATGTCTTATTTATTAGCGTGCTTAACAACATTATTATTCCTGTGTCGTCTTTTGAACTCTGGTTAAGAATTTTAAATACTCGAAATTTTTGGTTATATATAATTCATGATGGAGCTTCGTTGAATATTTTTGAATTTCGCCTGTTACTGTCAAACAACGACTCTTGATGGATATATCAATTGTAAATTCAATCAAAATATCATCGGTCTTCAAAAATTTCATTTCGTACACAGAGTTTTTGGACCCAAACCCGCCAGCAATGACCTCATACCTGGGTTTAAGGTTCGCATACTTCAAGTTTTAAAATTAAATATTTTTTATATGAATTATACTTAAATTAAAGGTTCTCTTAGACGCGCTATGCACAGTAAAACTTACTTCAACGGATAATGAAAGAACTTTCTCAGTGTCTACAAATTTCTGCAAACAAACTTTAATCGGCACTGCTAAGTAAGTCTCTTTGATTTGTTCTTTCTTAAATATTATGAAATTATAGTAGTCAAATAAAAACATTTTTAAATAATTATAATTCGAACGTTTTATATGTATTTGATTTTCGATTCGAACCCAACCCGGACCCGTCGAGTTTTCAAAACTCTACTCGTACACTAAATGCGAAATCAGGTTAACCTTACCCTTACTTTGCAAAAAAAGCACAAGCTCCTGAGCTGTATATTCGTTACACATCAGGCAAACAGGAGCGGATCGTGACAATTATATGTAGTACTACTGTGGTAGTGTTATATAATTGTCACGATTCACTCTCGTTTGCCTGATGTGTAACGGATACACAGCTTAGGAGCTTTGATTTTTTTGCATAGTAAGGGAAGGGTTAGGAAAAAGATTGGCCCTTTTGCCGAGTAGTAAACTTTCTTGAAAATTCGTTCTATACGGTTGTGGTAGTTACAGGCTTGAATCTAGTAACGGAATTTCAATATATTTATGTGTATAATATTATATTACTCATTCTATTATACGAATACTAAAAGTCTTTTCTTAGCGAAGTCTTACTTTTATTGCCTTTAAGAAAAAAACATATTTTGAGTTACTGAATAACAATTATATTCGCCAAAAAAGTGTTCATTTAATAAAATGCTCCATTCTCTAAGATAATGTATTGTAGCAATTTTAAAAATACGCGCAAAAGAGAATTACGTGTTGTTAATTTACAGTCATTACTTTTACAGAGTTCTTGAATTAAATGTTAACCAAGGAATATTACTAAAGGTACGTGTTTTTATACTTATCAATGATATTTTATAAGAACAGTGATTGAATGATAACTAGAGCTCGAATTGGAATACAAAATATTTGGAAAGTAGTACGCCTATCAGCAAATTAAACATTCCCGTTCCGTTTCGTAAATTATCCATTTCAAACCTTGATGATGACTAACGATATCTAACCAATAGTCTTTCGTCAGCAGTTGAAAATATCCCAAGACATGTTTTCAATTACTTAATTTAGTAAAAAAGAAATACGTTAACATTACTAAAACATTGGAAATTGTAATATTGACGAAAACATTTTTCCAAACAGGTATTTTCGCGCAATGGATCACCAAGAAATCCTTTTTATTCACAATATCTTTTACGAAATCAATCACTTATAGATTGCACATTAGACGCTGGTAAAATTTCATCCAATTTTGTTATTGCGAAGTAAGAAAAAATTCCGTCACGAAATAAGTTTATTAATCGATTGGCCAGATTTCACGGTATGCATCTGCAAATCGGTATTACTTAACAATGGCCGAAATTCGGTGTCGCATTCTGTTTGATTAATTTAAAATTGGCCATCCATTACCGAGTATTATACGTTTTCTTTTTTTTATTTCTGCGTCAAATCGGATGCTTTCATTTTTTTTTCAATTATAAAACCATTATAAAAAATTATAAGCGTGTTCCGTTAGATTTTTGCGGTGTATTTCAGATTTGGTAAATTACTATATTCTTTAATATTGGCATTATGCAAACCCAAAAGATTACTAAACGAATTCAACATAGTGAAGAAAACCAACTAAATTTTTATTTCAAAATGATATCCATAATGTTGAAAATGTAATTATTATCTACTTGCTCTGCCGCATTAACTACGGTTTTTGTCGTTATATTTAAGACAAGTGCAAGAATTACGACAACCTTGTTTTCTCTATAAAACACACCCCTTAAAATATTTTATAAGCTTATATCACTTGTTTCTAAGTTCATGAAAGTAAGTTTTACTGTTCCATCATCGGATTTAATGATTTTTTTTGTAAAGTAATTCATCACTTTTAAGGTGTGAATTTCCCCTTTTTCGTTTTTAATTTAACAAGAATGAGAATTAAATAGAAAAGAGGAAGAAGCGTCTTAATTTTTTTTAAAACAATTTTGATTGTTAATTGTTCGTATTCATTCTTAAAATGTCCTAAACTTGATAACTTAGTGTCATTCATGCATTATTCTTTGCATGTCTATTTTACGTATTATTTGTTACTCCTTGGTGTCTTACTTAATTTTGTATAATTGATAAGCATGTTCCATTTTATGTTTCATAAGCTGATAATGCTCGCGACAACCGATACCGGTCTTGATCTAGAATAAATAATTACTAAAAAAAGTCTTCCGATTTTAAATGAAATATTAAACCTTCCGGGCTCTTCACTTCTATACCCTATATAAATAATATCATAAATAATATCATAAAACCTTTGCCGACAAACAAATAAATATAATTCTTAAAACCACTCACTACTCAAATCTTTGGGTATTCCCATGAGCTTATCCTTTTCGCCAGCAATGGCTTTAGACTCAGTGATACATTTATTTAACATATAAACACGAAACACTCATTTACTAAGCGTCAGTTCAAGTTCATCCGTCCACTTGAACGCATGAAGATGCCGAAAGGCGAAACCCGGGTCGTTAGTGATAAAATCTGTGAGAGTGTACATAATTTGAACGATTCAAATTAAAAAAAGTGTTAATTTTTTCAATCTTTATCACTTAAATTTAAACAGATTTTTTTTCGATTTAATTAAGCTTTCCTTATTTGAAACCAAAAATACAGATACTCCAAAAGAAAATTTGAGTAAAAGATTTCACAACATTGAATCATTTGCTTACTCAAACTTCATGTTATTTTAGATAGAGGAAAACCGCAAGGAAATATTTTTTCGTTTTTAAATTAAAATTATGTTGCCCATCGATGTGTCGGGTTTTATGAGTTCAAATATTTGTGAGAATACAAATGTAAATATTTCTTTGGTTTTATTAAACCATTAGATGGCAGTTCAGAAACGTTACAAAACTTTGAACAGGATAGCAGAGCACAAAACATACAAAATTAAATTGTGTTGCACCTAAAAATTAAATGCGATATATTTTGATATCCATGATGTATTTATTAAACTTCTGATACCGTCTTTCGGTAAAATTGCGTAATAAACTTTGATAAACTGTGACATCTTCCGGTCCAAAACCGCAATAGACCGGAAATCATTAATTTCATAGCTAATGACGCGCTCATCTTTGTCTTTGGTTTTGTAATCAGCTGAAAAAACTGTCAATAAAATCCCTGTTCGCTGAAATAAAAAAAAAGTTGTTTGTGATCATTGCAATAACAACTGTCAACGGTTATTACGCAAGCTGACACAAGATCTTGTTGACAGGTCAGAGATTTGACAAGAATTTCTGTTGAAATAAATTGATAGATTATATTCTGTGTTCAAATACATTACGATTATCAAACGAAACAATAAATACGTTTAGATTTGTATCATTGACTTTATCGTATTGGTAAACGTGAATTAATCATATTATTCAGGGGTGGGCTGGAGGGGTTTTGGAGGAGCTCGCGCGAGCCCCTTGTTAGATTTGACTAAGGCTGGCGAGCCCCTTGTTAAATTAAGATAAAACAATATTTTCAGATCAAAATGGGAAATAACTGCAATTTCTGACTTATATATTATCTAAGAAAACTTCAGTATACACAGTTGTACATTGTTGGCCATTAGCATAGATACATTTACAGTAAATTGCATATTGTTACATATTATAAGTGTATTACGGAACAATCGATTGCTTATTGAAATATTACATACAATTTCGTACGAGTGATACAAAATAAACTCCTTCTCTTTGGGGATTGAGAATTGCCTTGAGATTAAGCGATCCCCTTGTTAACTTATCGGCAACCCACCGCTGATATTATTTAATATAAGTTATATGAAATACCGAAGCCTAGAAGAAAAGTGGAATTTCAATAATATTTATCCGAAGATAATTGTACAATATGCAAGTATTTTGTGTCGGGTTCTATAGCGCAGCGGTAAGGGATGTTGGATTCCGTGCCGGATCTCACGAGCTCGAGTCCCACTGCGAACAGTATTTTTTCGATAGATTTATCTATTTATGTTCCCAGGCATGGGTGTTTGTGACGTCTAACAATTCCCTTCCTCCCTTCCGATCTTTTAACAACAAGGCGTAGTTAAAAGCTATAAACTAACCACTAGTCTTGTCCTAACTTAATCCTTTTATTCCTACTACTCTCTTTGATAATGAAAGGTTGAGCGACTGAGTAACAAGCGGTTCTGTTGAGATACCTCCATTAGGAGGCCAAATGCTCCACATTGGGAGCGACCATAGATTAAAATTTGTACATAATATTTATGTTTTCATTTATTTCTCATCAGTTGAAAATTGAGATTAAATTGGAGTGAAGAAACCCACAACATTACTAAAAAAACGCTCTTGTAATAAATTTCTTATTTGTTTTTTAAAAAAAAGGAAACGTCACCACATTCCAAAGCAGAGTAATATTGATAGAAAGTAAAAAAAGACACATTTCGTAATAGTTGGGCAAGAAAATACTTTGTTGACCGTGTAAAACGGAACTGGTGGCCTAAGAGAATTACCTCTGTGCTTTCACGTATTCCGGAAATAATTTGAAAATATTTTTTTTGTTTTCTTTTTTAAAATAAATATTAGGCCCATAATATGATAATTTTAAAAGTGTCGCTAGATTTTTAGAAATTGCATCCGAGTGTGCCAATTTTTTTTTATAGTGTTACATGAAAGAAGAAATGTAAGCGTATACATAAATACAATACTAAGGAAATAGTTCGATCAATTCTTCAGTGAAAACTAGGGATTCTGAAGTCTCGGGACACGAGACATAAAATTGTCAGTTACCGGAAAATTCCCGCGTCGCGAGACTAGTACAGTGGAACCTGTCATAACGAGCACCTCGTATAACGAGTAATTTGCATAACGAGCAAAACAGATTGTGGGAAAAATAATGCTCCCTTTTAATTCGCCGAAATTTCGCATAACGAGTTTTGGAAAGATCACTTTCACATCGTTGCTTGCCTCAAGATGATTGTCAAAGCGTGGGAAGAGGTTATTATGAGAACCTTACTTCAGCTTGGAAGAAGCTTTGCCAAGGAGCGTTGTCGAATGTGATTTTGAGGGGTTTAAAACAATACATGTGGAGTCTACAGTCAACTAGATTGTATCTTTGGCCAATACCATGGGACTGGAGGTGAATAACAACAAAATTGATGAGCTTATGAAAGAGTACAGTCAAGAGCTGACCATCGAAAAGCTTATGGAGTTATGTATGTAATTTGACTTTAATACAAGTTAAAAATATAAAAAATGATTTTTTTCCGACATGGAACGCATTATTGTATTTTACATTGTTTTATATGGGAAAAATTGTTTCGCTTAACGAGTGTTTCACATAACGAGTAAGATTCTGGAACGAATTAAACTCGTTATGAGAGGTTCCACTGTACTGTAATAAGTTTTATGAAACAGTATTTGAACAAATATTTCTATACATGGAGACTGTCAGTAGCTCAAAACTCATGCTAAATATTTTTTTAAAGTTAAATATTGCAAAAGATGACAATATTGTATAGTAAAAATGAATATTGTTTTTAACCCATAACATGCCATCCTAAAAAATCTCGTTTCCTGCCATGATGGCATCTCACTTTCACTGCTTATTGACAGTTTTTAAACCTAAGTTAGAAGCTAAAAAATATTTTTTAAAATGTATATATGCTAGAATACCTAAAATGATAAATACTTATTGACAATATTAAGAGAAATATTGTATGATTTAATGACTCAACTATTTACGATTGCATCATGGGCATGGAGGTGTTAATTACATATTATTGAAAAGAATTCGTTTGATTTCGCATATGAAAACATTTATTTATAAAAATAATACATTGGGTCAGTAATGTTATGAATATTTTTGCAATTAACATCATGTAACACGTGCGTAGTACGGTGGCAAAATACTTCTTAATTGCTTTTTGAAATGTACAGTATAAAAAAGTTAAAATCATATTCGTTTTGAATGAATAAGAGCTACTTCATGCAAATTATAATAAAAAAACTACTAAGTACAAGTCTCGAGCCGTTTTATTCAAATGTCTCGGGAACCGATATTACCAAATAAGCGTAAAATTCCCGGATTTTTTTTCTCATGTTGTTTCCAAAACAGAAACCCTAGTAAACATAAATACAATACTAAGGAAATCGCTCACTATAATGATGACTTATTGTATCAATTCTTTAATGCAAACACAATGCTGAATGATTTTTTTGCTCTATACACTTATTTTCATTGTATTCATTTGACAAATCATTCGTAGAATGAATGTGGTCATATTTTCCCCCCTAAAAAATCCTTAAATACTTATTTATTATTTAAAAACAGATCATGTTCTTAAAATAAACAAATGAAGACCACAAGCAAATATCACATTTCTGTCGTTTTAAATAATATCGACTTTTTAAGTTTCAAGTTCTAAGCAATGGTTAAAATTATCTTTTTACCACAAATTTTAAATGTTTTATGTTTATTGTCTGGTCCATGCCACATTGGCTTCCATTCCAGACTTTACGGGTTCGAATCCTAGTACGAACAGCATATTTTCAATCGATTTCTGTTCTAAAGCATGGATGTTTGTGATCTTGAAATTCCTTCCCCCCCTTTCCAAATAACGAGGCGTAGTGAGAGCGATTACCTTACCACTAGTCCTGTCCTAACCATATTCTTTATATCCCTAATCTATTAAAAAAGAGAGGTTAAGTAACTGAATAACATGAAGTTTTCGTACAAAAATTCTGTTGAAATATCTTCTTTAGGTGGCCATATTCTACACATTGGGAGCGAACATGGATTGATTTTTTATTTTATTATTAGATATCATCGTTGATTTCTGTTACGGAGTTCACGGGCTCGAATCCCAATACGGGCAGTGTTATTTGACTACTCGATCGCGGAACTGACAATGATTATTGATTAGTCTTGATTATATTATTATGTTCCATTGTGAGAAAGAGAATCGCTTAAAAATATGCAAGTCCGAAAAGGTATAATAATGTTCAATTTGGTTTGAGGAAAACTTATTTTTGATAAAACAATTCACATACATAGTTTTTGTTAAATTCCATTCCTGTTTATAAATAACTATGTTAAAATAGCTAAATCATATTGGCGCTATATGTAGGGCCTCCAATCCTGGTGTCCCGTTGATCCCAAAATTGAGAAAGTTACGCTTCATTTAATTTTGGGAATTCCGTAAAATCCTACGTTTTTGGGATTCCGGGATTGGAAAAATTGTCTATCCTGAAATCCCGGAATCACAAAATGAATCCGGATGTCCAAGCTATCTATAACTGCTTTAGCTAAATAATAGCAATCAGCGCAGTTCAATATACCAACGATGAATAAATTTCAAGAGACAGGAAGGCGAATCTACTAGGTGTCAACGGTTCACATCTAGTATGGTTCGAGAACCCACACAGACCTCTTAGTTTGCGGGAGTAACATTTTAATACGATATCTATTCACTATTACACCGTTTACCGTTCACTATTACAATGATATTATTAGATGTAAAGTATCAATATAATTAACCCGTCATATACAGATAACGAGCACTGAATTTAATTCAATACGTCGGAAAAAATACACGGGCTTCCGTTTATTTTTGCTTTTAACGTTTGATTTTCGAATTAGCAACACTTTTCCCAGAGACAGCCATTTAGTAGCGCGCGTCGTGTGGTGTGTTTCGCCGCCTTGTTGAAACCACAGCTCTTCCTCATTAATGTTATTCAATTTGGGAACGAAAATGTCAGTAATTATAGATTTATAGCGTTCTTCATTGACCTTTATTATCGATTTAGAATCATTTTATGAAACTGACGGTAGTAGGGTTCGAACTTCGAGCCCTTAAGAACCGTAACGGAAGCAAAAAACGTTGACCACTCGACCATTTGTTATGTTTGATGAACTTAATCATGAATGTTAATTTCTTAGTGTTCCTTAGTTTACTTTAAAAAAAATATACTTGAGCTGTTTATATTTTTGAATCTTCTGACTATTCAACCTTGGTTTGAATTGATTCGTAAATTTGCTCTTCGAAATATTGCATTTATTATACTTTAATGAATGGTCAAATTTTGTATTATAAAAACAAAAAACACAATCAAAATACCAGAAAACGTCTACTAGAAAAGACTAAAAACGTTTTAAGATAATCGACTTTTTCAAATACATATCATGAAGCAACTGAAAAATAGCGTGGCCGTAGACAATAATACAAACGAATAAACAAAAATTAGTCAGAATATTTACATCTCGAAAACGTTTAGTCGTCTAATTGTATTTGGGTAGCTGTTAAAAAACGTTAAGTTATTTATAGGTTTCTGTCAGTAGTAGCTATGAAGAAAATTAACTTTGCTCGTATTACTACTTTTAATATCGAAGTAAATACATTTTATTTGATTGAGCTTGTTTTTTAGACGGTAGAGCGTGAATAAATCTATCGATTTGCATTCACTCAAAACACCCGTTTTTCGACTTAACGTTTCCTGGCAATAATCAACGATAATATTTATTTTTAATATTTCAGACTCTGTTATTAATGCGAGCGATGTAAAAACGATTTAGATAGATACAGCAATCTTTCATTCATATCGAGATTTCGTGCGGATATGTACATAAGTACTCACATTATTTTTAAAAGTGCATTTTTGTTTAATCTTTTTGGCGCTTACCAAAGTATTAGAGCGGCTCCGTATTTTAACACGCGATGCAAAATTAATTACAGATTAACTGCCACTGGAGCAAACTTAAACTATGCCGATTACTTATTATTATTGTTTGCTCGTATTATGAAAGTGTGGCGAATTAATTTAATTTAATTATTTTGGATTGTTACTAAGTGATTTTGTAATCATCGATAATTAAAATGGTTAATTAACATGGTAGTATCAATAACAAATCATCAGATTGATAATTAGTTATCCTTTCTAGTGTATAATCGTTATTAAGAGCTTGTCCTGACGGACGGATCAGGCGGAATTGGATTGTTTATAATTTAAGATCGCGGGCATGTTTTTTTTTGTGATCTGTACACATAATTATATTTAATTAAAAAATAAAATAACTTGCAAGTCTCTTTTCATGTAAATGAATAATTTCTGGGATATTCTGCTGAAGCAACTCGATGACAAATGTCTTGGGCGTATTTATTTTTTTCATCATTTGAAATCGATTGAAAAATCAATTCATAAAACTGTAGGTTCTGGGGCTCGGACCCGTGACTTCCGTAGACAAAGCCGACAACGTTGACAAAAATACTGAAGGTTAATTAAACCTTTTCGGATATGCGCAGTCGATAGTATAAGACACAGAGCATTGATGTGAGCGAAATTGATGCAGAGGAAAAATCAATTTTGGCGTGCTCACTGTCAATATTGGATGAAAAGGTATTATATTTAAAAAAAAATATATTCATTTGCACTAATTACCACTATTATTTATTAAAATCAGGACCGATTTTTCTCATGACGAACATTATTAACCACTTGAATACCAAGCAACCACTGGTGTCCGGAACATATGCAAGCGAACACGGATGTCCAAGACATTTAAAAAATCAAATACTTGGTATTCTTATAGAATATAAGCAATGTTTTGATGAATATGTGTAGTGCTATCTATACTGAGTCAATATAGGTTTTTAAAATATCGAATTTAAGTGTATATTAGGCAAAATTATTTTTCTTAAAAACATGCGGTTAATTGTTAAGAGAATAACATGTTATTTATACATTTTGATTTGTTTAAATAACGCTGTGACATTTAAATCTATTATCAGTTGATAACGCTCGTCATGAGAAAAACCGGTCCTGATCTTAATAAACAAAAATAGAAATGAGTACAAATGTATATTTTATTTTTGAATACAGACAGAAAAAATCTATACAATAATATAAACAAAAACCTTTGAATTTATCCTTTCAGAGGTTCAATGATCGAGGAGAAAATTAAGAATTAAAAATCTGTGAAAATTTATTCTTTTTTTATCGAACATCAAAACTATTATGCCTGTTTGAGGTTTAAAAAAGATAATGTTACACAATATATGTCGTTATGGCATATTGAAGACGGTACAATGACATGTATTTAAAAAAGTCATTTACCGACATTTAAATGTCTATAACAATGTACGATTTATGTTTAATTTGCGATAAGATGTGGTGATACAATATAAGAAGTGTGTCAAAGTGATTTGTGTGATCTAGGAATTGTAATTAGGGTTGCCAGGTGACCCGGATTAACCGGGATTGTCCCGGAATTTTTGAGAAAACTATTTTACTTCGATTTGAAAGTCTCGGAAGAGCTAAAAACGAGTCACGCTGGTATTTTTGGCAAATCGGTAAATTCATTGGTTTTTGGATTTTGGATTCGAAAGTCTCGGAAGAGCTAAAAAAAAACGAGTCACGCTGGTATTTTGGACAAATCGGTAAATTCCTGAGTTTTTGGATTCGAAAGTCGGTAAATCGGACAAATGTCCCGGATTCACTTGCAAGAAACCTGGCAACCCTAATTGTAATACCGGCATTATCATATCCGGAATACTGGTATTTTTGGTGTTCTTCAATATCGAAATATGGAATTTTGTAATGGAAAATTTGAGTAAAATTGTTAAAGGTAAAATCAAATAATAGTTTTAATCTACCAAGAGTTGTATCAATATTGACAGGTTCCAGAATTTATGAGACTATTTATGATTTATGGTTTTTAACATCAATTTTTGATTTATGTTTGTATAGTGGTCAACGTCGTACCGACTACTAGTCATTTCCTAGTCAATGTTCCCGCTGAGGTGTGCGCGTGTACATTTTAATATATGCCGCACAGGCTGCACAAAAATAATATTGTAAAATGATGTTTTTTTTATCAAATTTTATTTTTGCTTAAATACTTATATTATAAATTTGGGAAATTTTTAAAAAATATATGCAAATAATAAGTTGACTAACTGGACTCTAATGGGATAAAGCAACAAGCAATCGGGTAAAAATATTATACAGTTTTCATAAATTTCATGATATAATAAATAAATTTATTAAGCGTTTACCTTCATACTTGCGCAAACTTGTTATTTTTGAAAAAAAATAACGGCTCCAAAGTTAACTACATAAAAAATGGATGATCCGCACATGCAATAGAAAAATTAAAGAGAACGTTGGTCCTATGCTTCTATTCTTACTCTCTTTGGAAACAAAAAAAGATTGAGTAACTGACTAACAAACAATTATCGTAGAAATACATATGTTGAGATAAACTCCATTAGGCACCAATATGCTCAACATTGAGAGCGGATACGGTATTTAAAAAAATCATATGAAATATCGAAATGATAAAATACCGATTTTGATTTACTTAAGTGGTCGTATTTTCGTAATCGATAGTGTAGTTTTACGGCTGTGTTTATGTCAAATGGAATTATAAATAATATAATTTGCACGGAACGTTTACAATCGGATAAAGAACTAAACATATTCGTTTGTTTATTGCCAGATAAATGATTGTTTTAGCTTAGTTAATTATTGTAATAAAAAATCTTACTCGTGAATATAGAATCATCATATAGCACTGCGCGTGAAATAAATAACACTTTGTGATAGGCGATCCGATATCTTAGATTTACTATACAAGACGTATGTATGTAAAGCATTTTTTTATAAGTGTATAGTATATTTTTACTTACGGGGTTCTAGCAAGCTGTTCACACAGAACGATTATAATATTTGTCGAACTGTTCGATTGATCAGCGGTTCCTAAACTGTATTCAAAGAAATAATTATTAGGTATACCTTTCGTTAGTTCAATAGAGAACATTTCGAAAAAACGTTTGTATCGTACTTTTCACAATTTGATACTATTTTATAGTATCAAAAAGATTTCATTTTATTTCATCCATATTTTTATTTTTTTATCTACATTACTTTTTTTTATCCATGTCCGCTCCCAATGAGGAGCATATTGCTTCCTAATGGAGGTATCTCAACAGAAGTTTTTTTCTGCGAGAACCGTTTGTTACTCAATCGCTCAACCTCACTTTTTTCAAATTAAGTATTAGGGAAAGTAGGATAAGGCTAGAACAGGACTAGTGGTTGACTAATTGCTATTGCTGCACACAGTTATTAAAGGATCAGAAGGATGGGAGGAGAGGAAATAATGTGAATTGACATCACAAACACCCAGTCTTCGATCACAACTTTGAATAGAATAATTTTTAAATTTACTGTGATCTTAATGGGAATTGAACCGATACCTGCGTGATTGGAAGAACAAGCTCTAACCAACTGGGCTACACTTACTACTAAAAATAAAGTTATTTTTTTTAATGCCACATTTCTAAATTAACATAAACCGTAATTCAAATCTAAATTTTTACACTCGTTTTTATAGGAAGACGTGAACTCATTGAATGTATGTATACAGTGGCAGATTATCCAATAAGCGCAAGAGGCGCACGCTTAGGGCCTCCAAATCTTGGGGGCCTTAAAGATAGCATATATTATATGAAACCTTACATTTTAATTTCAGTTTTCAATATTGATTATTATTTTACGAAGAGATTTGCAGCACTTTTATGTTATTCGAAAAGCAGGGCCTGCAAAATTTATTGCGTTTATTTATTGCCTACAAAGTGCTTATCCGCCGCTGTATGTATATTCCTAAAAAAAAATTGCGTATTGTTTCTGTCTTTGCGGCTTCTAAAATCAAATATACATAGTTCGTCAATTGTTACTGACATTGCAAATGTGACCGAGTTTTTATAATTCGTCTAGTTTTGATAGGAATTAAGTCAGTGTCGCCATATGAATACGTAATAATATGTGTGGAGTACACACACTAATATCGAATGTCCAAAATAGTGGAGTGATCATATACAACTATTATTTTGTCTATAAATGGAAGTAATAATAGCTTATAACTAATTCTGGCATATATTGAATGTAGGTGATTTCATTTTTCTGTTTTGGATTCGACACGATTTGATTTCAATCGAAAGCAATTGTATTCCACCTTGAATAGTAAATTTCGAGTATATTTTTTGACGATGTAATTTTTTAAATTGGAAATACTAAATTGTATCGCTTTGATTATAAGTTACAACTTTAAATAAAAAATAACTTTTAAGTACACATATTTTAAGCCATATTCGCTTGCAAACGGGAACGTAAATAATATACACTCAACTTTTTTTTACACGGTTTTGAAATAACGTGTTCCTCTAAAAATAACAAATACCTACAATTTATTTAGATGAATTATCTATTCTAACATAATTCCCAAAAACTAAAATACAGAAGCGGATAACAAATTTACTAATGACAAGAATTTCAACAAGACAGTAGGTAATAACAAACAAAGGCTTCATTACATACAAGCATATTATACGTATCAGAATTTTTAAACATTGAAATAGATTTATGTCAAGTCCCTCATAAAAGTCTCCGTATTAAGAAGCGATGAATAGTATTATTTTTTCTTGATTTAAATACTTATTAAGAATAAAATTTTGTGTAGTTTATTTATTTAGTCTTCATTATTATCTTTTTGGACGATCTTATATGCCACAATGTTGTTGTTTTTTCAAATAATACCTTTTACCTATTTTTTAGCTGCAAAATTTTATAAAAAGATTAATAAAAATAGTAATAAAATGCGATAATTGTCGCAGTTACTCTAGGACAGTGCTTACCAACCTTTTTCATGCCACGGACACCTAAATCTCAAAACAATAATTTGCGGACCCCCGAAAATATTTATTTCCCATGTTCATATATTATCACAAAAAATGTTGAAAGAATAAAGAATGAAGAAAAAAACCTGCAAAACCACAGGATTCTGCGGACCCCAGGTTGGAAAACACTGCTCTAAGATACCGCGAACCATAGTTTTAAAACTGCAGTCTAAGTTATGTGTAATATACTATTACGGGTTATCTCAAGTGATATAAGCGATTTCGTACTAAATGTGTGTTATCAGGGTTGTTTGATAGTGATCGTGTATAATTATTTGTTGCGATTTTTTCAACATACTTTTTTTTCATAATAAAATGAAAACAATAAAAATATTGAATTTTATATTGTTCATATCCTGGATTGATTTTTATACAAGGACACCTATCCACAAATATTGTTTATTGTATAATTTTTAACACAATATTGTGTGGAACTTATTATTTTGTATTCAGTTTTCCATATTTACTTACATTATTTTACAGTATTTTTAATTGAGTTTTAAATATAATTTTTGTTTTATACGTAATTTGAATGCCATCCAAAAACAGGGAATTCAAATTTAATTGTTCCTGTGGCCTCATAAGTGCTTAATCTGACACTGTTCAAACCTAACATTTAAAAATGTTAAATTTGAATCATTCATGATTCAAGTCAAATATGGAAATTTCACCAAGCATCTTTGAAATTGTAAATTACAGTCATGCAAAAGCCAACAAAGTTTGAGTGATCAACACAATATCCCGTAATCGGCAGAAAATCGTAAGCGACAATTCGTTAATTTTAAAGAAGAAGTTTTTTTAAAATTTAATTTCACAATAAGCTCTTAAAAATAAACTTTAATTGACCTAATATTACAAAATTAATATTACCTTTTTTTATGATTCAAACCTGACCATTCCTATAAAATTTATGTATTTTCGCTTACGTTGTTCTGCCGATTACGGGTCAATATGTTTTATCAAGACATAACTTTTCTTTCACCTCTTTCACCTTTCATTCACATATAACTTCTATTGCACTGCGTTCAAGCAAACTTCTTGGGTTTATTGTTAGACAAAACAAACCATTTGAAAACCCAACTGTGTTTCGCACGCTTTATGTTTCTTTGGTTTTAAGTAATTCTTTCAAAAAATTTAAATTCTTCCCCTCTGATAATTCTTTAAAAGAATACTATCCCACCAAATTTCTTTTAGGAATGTTATCATTTCACTCTCTTGAAGCTCGAAGATCGTTTTCAAGCTTAAAGCATTTTTCTCTTCTCCTTCGGGGCCGAGTTAATAATCCTGAAATTCTCATGACTATTAATTTACATGCTCCCAATTTATTCTTACGTGGGCGAAACTATGAGCAAAAACTTTTATTTCTAAAAACTTATACCTCGCTTAGGAGGTATGAGTCACCAGTTCCTAGGGTCGTTCGATTGATCAACTCATTGCCTAGAGAAGTGGACATTTTTAGTGATAGTATTTGTGAACTGTTTGTTAAATTTTACTATTTTATTTCTTGATTTTGTGTGTTGATTTTAATGTATTATGTAGTTTTATTCTATATTTTGTCTCTTTATATTTGTCAAGTACATTGGAATATGCCACCGAATTGGCGTCAGCTGTTATGTCATGTACTATAATTTTAATTTTAAACAATAAATAAATAACCATACAATTATTGCGTATAAATGAAAGGTGGTTAAAATATATTTGTTCCGATCTTTCGATCGTGATTTTTTCTATTAAGTAACTTTTTGTTCAATACTGAGAAATCGATAGAGAAATCAAGCCTATTAAGAATTTACATCCGTTTGCATGTTGACTATAGAATATATATTAATACCTCATTTAATATACAAATCAACAATGTAATCGAAAGTTTTTTTGTTAAATTAAGTCTTTTATCGTCAACACTGCGTGCTAACGACGACATTCAACTTGAACGTCATTTAAACGAAAGCAAACAATATAAATATTCATTCTTATAAATAATATTTAACACTATTTTGCTATTAAATTTGATGTTTATTGTTTAATATTGTCAAGGTGAAAAAATAGTTGTTAAAACAGTAGATTCAAAGCTTAATTTATTATTCCGAGCGTTGCTATAGCTCTACTGTATCTACTAGAGTTTTAGACCACCGATACCTGCG